>CACRXK020015486.1:0-12174 GCA_902702795.2 Paramuricea clavata
TGCAATTTTAATAGATCTGGTGCTGAGGAGGACTATAACAAATTAAAGCAACTACTAGAAGACATATCAACATTCCGAAGGGATATGATGGTGCTAAAGGATAAAGAAAAAGAAGAGAAACGGAACCAAGCTGAGAATGGAAAAAGAAAGGCAGAAATGATCAGAAGGGCTGCCATGGAAAAGAGGAGAGAAAGTATGTTTACCAATAGACTGATGTAATTATTTATCCATTCAAAATTGGGCATACATGTATTTACTGTTTACCTAAAATTTTTATTTGCTACATTTCATACTGTAGCTTTAAATTATCACTGTTTAAACAATTTTAGTTGTCTGTGGCACCTAGGTTGACTGGCTATTATTTGAATGACTTGAATCTCTGTTTTGCTAATTTTAGTTGTTCAATTTGTCTTCCAAAAGCAAGTAACTTAAATGTTTTCTTAAAAATATTCTATAGTATCTTCTCCTTATAAACCCTTGTTAAAAATTTTAAATTTTGATATAATCCTTACTGTCTTTAGCATATGATGATAACCAAGACTCGATTCATTCAAGTGAAGAAGAAAGTGAAGATGAAGAATTGATCAAAAAGATGGTGCGCAAAGGTACGAAATTTCCATCAGAAAATAATGTTTTACTCTATTGTTTGAATGAAACATTTGTAGAACAGACAATGATGTCTGGACTTGAAAAGTTTGTTGCAAACGCAAAAAAAATGTTGATAGAACTTTATTTAATCTACAGATAGCAAAAGTAACAGACCACGGCAAACAAAGTTAACTGCTATGGAAATGCTTGCTAATAAATACGAAAAAAAAGCTGAATTGAAAGAAAAGGAGTTGGAAATTCGAAAAATGGAGCTAGAAGTCGAATTAGAAGAAAGAAGAGCAATGTTGGGCTTAGTGCTTAGCAGGAGCAACATGCAACATTGAAAAGTTTATTATCAAAACAAATACTTTTATATTCTATTACATTGGGTTTCATGCACAACACTTATATTGTTAGTATTTTAAGTTAAGATGGATAAGGATGTCGATTGCTACCGTTACTATATACTGCCTATCTTTCGTATTGGCAAAATAGCTTTTAGCTACTGTTAATTACATGTAGTTGGTTAGTTAATGTAGTTACTTAGGTATGTCTCTAACACTGGTGGTTCAAGATTAAAAAAAGAGCTTGTGAGTGAACCATATAAGCAAGTATGACAATTGGTCAAAAGTGCTCCGATCAAGTAGTATATTCCAATAGGTTGCAAAAGGACTTTTAGGTTCGTTTTAAAATCTAAGTAGGCAAAGATCTGTGAGATTTTTCCAAAACCCCACTCGACATTAACTCTAACACGGCTCATATCTCGGTTAAATACTTTCTGAGCATCGGACAAATTGTTGCCTCGGTATGGTGCCAATATGTTATACGACAACCCATACGCTGGGTCACCATAAATAACATAAGGTTCCCCGTCGGGCTTTGTCAGCTGTCTTAATTTTTCCTGTAGGCCACTTATTCCGAGCATAAATGCGTCGTGTCGGCTGCCCTCGATTGGTCCAAACATGTTTTCTATTAGCCCATTCGGTGCCTGGACGGACTGAAATGGAAAGAATATTAAATTTCAGTATACTTTTTAGTGAGGTCGTACAATGCCACCAACTACTACCTTTTAAAAGTATATATTTGCACGTGCCTTAGGAAATTTGATACATTTATTGACCTCAATTTGTCAGACAATACGTTTGACTTGGCATCTTACAGTATAACGTACCTGGAATTTTAAACAATGAATCCTTTTGTGCCCACTATACATTATTTTCTGGTTACGTATTGGTCGTGCAATAGGCCTGGGAGTCCCATCAATAAACCCCCAACATTGATCTAGTGGGGCTCCTTTGGCATGTATGACTCTTGAAAAGAGATCTGGGTCAAGCCAAACTAAGTCGATTGACGTCAACAGATAGTTAAATCGTTCATAAATGTCATCCAGTATCTAAAACGATAGATACAGTAGGAAGTCACAACTTATTAAACATTGGAACATTTTATGGCTGAAAATTAAGACACAACTTCATACCGTGTTAAAAATTAGACTTAGTTCATATTCGGTTCTTGCAAATATAGGTGTCAAATCACTCAATCTATTTGGATATGCCAATCTGCGTAACATTATCAGGAGAACTTCCAATCCACCTACAACGGTCCCCTGACAACAGGTATACCGATCCGGCATTTTCAGTGCATCTCGCAGACGAGGTATATCGTATTTTTCAAATCTACGGGAAAAAAATTTGAAAGTCCTTGACATTGTAATCCAACTTTTTAAAATATTAGTTATTACGCAAAGCAGAAAAATATCACCTGAACATTTTCTCACAGTCATCTTCGGAAATGTCTTGTAGATTAATCCGAGTTCCTAGTTCTCGTGTTGTAGCAAAACACGTTTCAAAAAATAGCAAATCGTTATCATCATCACTATCACTGCTTGAACTATCATCAGAATCAGAAGTGTACATCATATAGTTCAAAATTTGGTCACAGTTACGTCTACAGATAGATTCGGTACTTGTTAATATTGAAATAAAATAGATTAAAAACTAATTATCGGGAAAAAAGACGATTTTCACAAGACTTCTACATACCTTCTAGCTCCCGCCATTTTGAATTTGTTCGTTTCGCGCGAAAACTTTAAACGTCAAACTAAATGCAATTTTTATTACAAACTGCAAACTTCAAAGCGCGAACGTCTACCTGCGGTTTGCCGTTCGCGGTTTGAAAGTGGTACGTCAATCTAAAACTCTCTATTGCTTTAATGGCACCTTCAAGGCCTACCCCTATTGCAGAACAACTGAACAATCTGCTGATGAGGAGACAAAATCTATGTTGACATTTTTGTCCGCTTCAGATGACTATTCATTTGTAATGATTAAGATTGTAGAAAGAAACTCTGAGCAGGTGAATATATGAATGTAAGCCGGTATATTACATATAATGCTAACCGATGGACATGTCTCAGATAATAAAAGTACATTTTGACTCCTTGTATAAATATAAAGACGATTAGTGGGCTATTAGAACTGCAAATTTATGAAATAAAATATCCAGCAAGATAATCAAAATTGCTGCACCATTAATTTCCGATTCATTGACTTACATCTTTAATCAAGCAATAACTTTATGTACTTTTCCACATGAATGGAAAATTGCAAGGGTAATTCCCCTTTTTAAGAATGGCAAACGAAACTTGCCAGGAAATTATCGACCAATTTCTGTGTTGCCAGCCATTAGTAAAATTATGGAACGTATCCTATATACTCAACTTTATGAGTATTTGAGTGCAAATAACATACTTTCTGAACATCAATTTGGTTTCAGAAAATTTCATTCAACTGCAACAGCTTTACTTGATTGCACAAATGATTGGTACATAAACATGGATAGAAACTTTTTAATTTGGTTGTATTTGTAGACTTAAAAAAAGCCTTTGATACTGTTGACCATGAGATCTTATTGCAGAAACTAAAACTAGTTGGAATCACAGGAAGTGCATTTCTATTACTCAAATCATACTTAACTGGTCGTACTCAAAGATGTGAAGTCAATGGATCTATTTCAGGGGAAAACGACGTCAAATGTGGTGTACCCCAGGGGTCTATATTGGGGCCACTATTCTTCTTACTCTATATTAATGATCTACCTGCATGTCTGAGTAAAACAAAACCACGGTTGTTTGCTGATGATACAAATATCACAGCAGCTGGAGAATGCTTAAGTGATCTTGAAGATGCAGTAAACTCAGATTTAGAAATGCTTCGTAAATGGCTCATGGCAAACAAACTGAGCTTGAATGTGGCGAAAACTGAATTTCAAATTATTGGTACTAAACAGATGCTGAAGAAAGCTTCTGTTCAACAACTTAAAATTCACATTCAAAACATACCCATAAAGCAGGTTTTTCAATGTAAAACACTAGGTGTGACTGTTGATGAAAATTTGTGTTGGAAGAGCAATACAGATAATATATGTAAAAAGATATCATCTGGAATATACACTCTTAAAAGCATTAAAGAATATGTTGATCAAAAAACACTCGTTTCCTTATACAATGCTATAATTCAACCATACTTTAGCTACTGTTGTGAAGTTTGGAATATATTTGGTGAAACGCAATCCACGCGTCTCCAAAAACTTCATAACAGAGCTGCCCGTGTAATAGCATGTGTGCCTAATGAGGTAGATCAACAAACTGTGCTAAATATATTAGGATGGGAACCACTCAAGGAACAAAGAGTGAAAGCAAAGGCAAAAATAATGTTTAAAACGCTCAATAACATGGGGCCAAATTGTCTCAAAGAATTATTTACTTTCAAAAAAGAAATATTAAAACGCAGTCTTCGTAACAGCTCAAGTACCATACGTTTCCCCAAGCCAAACACAAACAATATGAAAAAGAATTTCATGTATGATGGAGCTTCCATATGGAACTCTCTTCCAAAAAATATAAGAGAAAGTAATTCGTTCTCAAGTTTTAAAAGAAAAATCGCTACCTATAGCTTATAAAGAAAACCACATCATTGTAAATAGCAAACTTTTTGTATATATTTTAATAATTTTATATTCTGCATGTTAATACTTCCTTATTATTTTACTTGTAACAATTTGTTAACGTTTTTTACACGCCCATTGTGGAAACCAGCTTCTGCTGACAATGTTAGCGTGGTTAAATAAAGTTTATCATCATCATCTTCATCAAATCATATTGGTTTCAATACCTCTACATCGAACACTAAACAGCAAATCTAAATATAAATGTCTTCACGTATATCACCAGAAAGAAATAAATAAATAAAACTATCCACCATGAATTATTCAAAATATTGTTGATCCTTTGCATCGTGAAAATCCAACATACTGCATGTAAATAAGCTCGTATTAAACTGTATTAAATCCTGAGAAGAATCATGCGAGCGCAATACAAAATCAATAAAATCGAAGCAAAATCGAATAAAAACAAACAATCGTCGAATGCTCGAGCTGACGACAATTTCCGAAAAATCTTGGCATCCGACGGACTGACATGGATTCAGTATGTTTCCTCAATATAACTCGGCCGGGGACTGGGCACGAAAAAGCAAGAACGTCATGTAACGTCAAGAATAGGGAGCTGCCTCGTTACGCTCGGCAGCAATTAGTCCAAGCACCACAATAATTCTATTCAAGTCCAACGTTATTTAAATGCAACGCGTGTTTGAAGGTAACAGTCTTTTAGCGATTATCTCACTCCTCTTTAGACGAATTAACAGTCATTTCGATAAACTGCATTGCTCTACCACTTTTCCATATTTTCCACTCCGACCTTAAATTTTCTCCCCATTAGAAACAGTTACCATGGATGTTCGCTTTGAAAGATGCTGCTTTAATAAGGGAGTGGTTTTCCGGTTATAGTAATGTCCGGTTAATCAGGATGTCAAAAAGTATCTTAACTATGTTTGCACATCAGGATTAGAAAAGCCTACTGGTTGGAAATGTGCTCTGAACTTATACACAATTTTAAAACAAATAGCTGAACAAGTATAGATTTTAACAATTAATATAGTTTTTTATTGTTTGTATATTTTATATTAAAAACACGTCAACACTTTCAGTCTAAAATTGAATAACTATCAATTTTGAACCAACAAATGTCACATTCCAAACTCTTCATATCAACTATAAAACTGTGATTTTAGTATGCAGACAATTTTAACTTCAACAAAAAAGGTTAATGTAAATAACAATAAGATTATTGGCCAAGTTACTTTAAGCAATATTTGTAATATATATGAATTACTAAAACCATTTTCATTGTTTAAAAGCCGTCGTGCGGACGCGGTAAAAAGGCGTGAAATAATGAATTTAATCAGTATTGAGACCGTGATCGGTCAGCGGTTTCTTTCGTGCGTTTGTTGGCGTGTTTCGTGTTATTGTGGGGTGATTTCACTTTTTGTGCGTGAATGACCCTTATCGGCCACCGTACTAGTATATATATGTACATGCACATATACATGTATTGCTTAATAAACGAGCAGGAGTGTTTCATTAGGTTTAAAGCCACGAGCGCGAGTGGCTTTAGACCTAATAAAACACTCCTGCTCGTTTATTAAACGGCTTCAAACACGACTACAAATTCAATAGATATACTGCCTTAATTATTAGTATTCTTTATTTATAAAACTCATTAAATAATAATTCACGAAGAAAATTCAAAAGAAATGAATTTTAATCAATGTTTGTAAATCGCATAAAGATTTGTCTTAATTTACATAAATTTCAGCTTTGATTTTCTCGGCTTAGACAATGTTTATTTTTAACATTACTTCGCCAATGAACTCATAAGATGGGTCGTTTTATAAGCACGATAAAACGTTCGCATCCAATCTTTATCTGATACAAACTCTCGCCTTCGGCTCGAGTTTTTCTATTAAATTAAGATCGGCTGATCATGTTTTATCTATAGTACATAAAGAATACTAATGAGGACACAATTACAATAGATAGTGACTGATTAGTATTCTTTATATAAAGAATACTAATTAGGAGTGTTTTATCAGGCTTAAAGCCACTGCACGTGACATATTATGGTTTACATGATTTTCCAATAAGCTTAATATGAATTATTTCATTAATAATTCATATTAAGCTTATTGGAAAATCATGTAAACCATTTGTGCATGTTTGAAATAATGAAAAATCATGTGCATGTTTGAAATATATATACAGTATTATCATGCAGTTCACATCCCATGGGGGCTTTTCAGTGACCGATTACATCAAGTATTACGCTCATATCTACTTAGCATAAGACTATTTATCTTTACAACAATACGTGATATTACTTTCCCAACGAACTATATGTAATATTTCAAATCCAACTACATTTCAAGTCCGCGCAATATGTTCCAGTCAAAGGCGAAACCGAGAATTAGGAGTTAAAACGGAGGAAAAATTAGGACTTGAAATTTAGTCCAGTCCGAATTGGAGGATTTGGAATGACATCTCATACGAATAAATCAGTCTTAAGGTGACGTAAATTAATTTCGACCCAGTTCTAGGACGGGAACAATATACTCCACCAGGTATCCAGTATTATCATGTGAGCAAAATCAAGTAATATGGCGGAGTAATTTACTCATTAACTATTAATAAGTTTGAGATATGCTTACCTAACTGGTGGAATAGTCAGCTATAGTCGAGGAAACATCAGCATTTTTTGGGAGCCCTAACCCCTATAGAAATTAGTTTCCTGGTCGGCCATGTAAGACCGCTGCACGCGCATGTTGACTGGAAGACTGTGTTTTTTAATAAGTGAATTAACTTTATGATTGGATAAGAAACGTAATTTTTTAAATTGGTAAGAGCTAAGTACTCATTATTAGTTAATGCATCGGTGTAAGCAGTTATCACCAGGACTGTCTTCATTTGAGCTTGGTTATTTTTGCTCGTACGGACTGGACTTGCTTTGCTGATTAATGTCGTCCGAAACTAACAAGGTTACGTTAGCAATGCCCGCTGACATAGGTGAAGAAAAGAGTTTTTAAGTCATCGCCAAAAATGTTGATTGTAGATAAATTGTTAAACTGCTATATTTAGGTATAGTGAAATTATTACAAAACTGCAACGGTTGTATCATTGATCATCCATCACAGCGCCAACATTTCTGTTTAATGATGGAATGAGATTAGAGAATGTGGACGTATTTTCACGAAAAAATGAAGACAGTATATAAAGCGACAAGAGTGCGGATCGCGTTTCACGCGAGGTAGAATAACCATTTCACGTTTCATGTAAAAAGCTAGCTATTTCACAGAAATTGCAAGTTGCATTTTTTAAATTGAGTATCTTAATAATGCCTTTCTTAAAATTTTACTCTATATTTTACGTTTTCATAAGCAATAATCACCAAGGAACGCTTATCATTGAATCCTTTTCTAAGAACCAACCGATGCATTCCGCAAAATTATTACATGTGAAAAATTTGCTCTTTTTGATGTTCTCACTGTCTACTCATTCACTTTTCGTCCAACCTGTCTCGCTTCACGCAAAAAATGCTGTTATGGTAATCACGTCTCCGCCTAGGAACATAAAGTTTCATGATACACAAATCGAAAACTTCACATTTAATGGAAATACGTATTAACAATTCACAGCTTACGAAAATATTACCCTTGACCACCCTCTAGACCAGTAGTGTCATCATTACAATTATCAATATAATATCCTTTGCGCACTTTAGTGGCTACATCAGCTTTCCCCGACTCCTCAATAGCTTAGCAAGATCTTCTCGCTTTCCTAAACGTGATTTAAAACTGTTCAACATTTGGGTAGCTTTCTCTATAGGATCATGGAATGAGGTATTTGAAGATATATTGTCAATATCATAGGATTGAAACAAGTTAGTGAGCCCGGCTACAGTCGTCCATACACTGTTAATTCTTATTGCAATTCTAGACAACTCCTTGGGCGTAAATGGACGACATACATCGTGTGTCACGATATTTGACGAAGGATCTAGTTAAAGAGAAAATATATACCAAAGAATGATAAAAGCGGAATAATTGTAACTCAATTAATCATTAGCTGACAAAAGACCTGGGGCCGGTTATATAAGAAAGTGATTAAAGTTAACTATAGTTAGTGGAAACGTCATCCAACTAGAGGGCATTCAGAGACTGCGCGCATACCTCCGCCCACATCGAATTTCGGTCGTGTGAAATGCAACTAAGACAATATATAATGAAGGCTGAAGTTTAATGAGGTTTATCATCTTATTATTGTCTTAGTATCGCGTGCATAAATTATACACGTCCTAATTACGCATTCAGTAATTTTTTTTTAATTGACCGGGAAAAGCAAGACAAAATTTTGTTCATTTCTCGTTCAATTTTTGACCAAATTCAACCAAATTTCAGTTCTTCCTTAACCGATGGGAAATGCATTCAAAAAATTTCGTATGAATATGTTTGGTATTTCTTGAGTTATCGTGCTCACAGACAAACACACATACACACACATACACATACACGCACACATACACACATACAAACCCAGATAATTACATAACCTCCTGGCGGAGGTAACTACGTACAAACTTTCACTGAACACCCTACTGTGCTCAAAACATGAACGAGGATATAACTTCTCTTTGTGAAATGTCATGATGTTTAGATGTTTAACAGGATGAACTCTAGATCTGTGTAAACATTAGCCACGTTTTAAACGTTGTCTGCCGGTAGATGAAATCGACACAATGCCTGACATCAAGTTAAATATTGTTATATTTAAATTGATGTCAGAACAAAGAAGACTCAAAAGTGATGTTTTGGGAGAAACCATGTCATGGACTTCAAAACCAGTGTAGACCACCAATTACATAGTATTAGCAATATCAAGACTGACACTGGATTGAAGAATGTCAAAGAAATTAGAGATATCATGATGGAATTCCTGAAAAGACGTCATCTGGGTCACAGAATACTACACAGAAGTCCATCTCCATTGTTTTTCGCGTAAGCGCTATTCGTCATGATTCGTCAATCAGCGAGTACCGTAAACAGAAGCAGTCATCCCCCTGGACGTGCGCCATTTTGAGTATTTCCAGGGGGGTACTGCTTCTGTTTACGGTACTTGCTGAGTGACGAATAGCACTTACGCAAAAAAACAATGGAGATGGAACTTCTGTGTAGTATTCTGTGTCCGGGTGGTCCAGGATGGTTCCCGGCATAAGTAAGTAATGTTATATACAATCAAGAAATCCGTTATCATATTTGTTAACTACAATTCATCCATCATGATGTGTTACGCTCATTTATTATTACATCGTTCCATCAGTGATATTTAATATCAATGATTAAACCAGTCATTACTGATTTGCAGGGACGCAAAGTTTTCGTATTTATCGCTATCTAAATATTCAGTAAAGTTTTATACAATAGTATATATATCGTACAGCGCATTCAAATACGAAAATACACTTGGTTACTCTTTGTTTGTCAACGGGAAAGTCCTCGGTGTGGAAAGAGATGAAAGTACTTATCCGGCCATCCGGACGAAGTATCTTTTTAATTAATTAAACTTTAGCTTGTTCCCGCTGTATCAATCAATTGCAAAGGTGAATGATGTTTTAAATATTTACTCCGCCCAACGCCAGACGATTTAACTTAATATTATATGGGGAAGTCCTTGGACGGAAATGAATGGAATAAAACGTTGACTTACCTTTAATAGAGAGAGAAGTGGACAAGGAGACCGTAGGGGAGACAAAAGAGCATGATGGATGCACAGTGCTATTTAAAGGTACGATGGGTATAGTAGAACTGACTCTCACAGGTAACGGACTGGTAGTTTGAGGTCTTGCGCCATTTCCATCGGGTAATCTTTGTGCAACTTGGAGTTGAGTGGCGGGAATAACGATGACTTTAGCGACAGCCTGAGGTACACCCTGGGACGGGTACACGATTATTTCAGGGCCTTCGTGCGCTGCCGCCACGGGTTCGCTCACCGGCACAACCATTATTTCATTTGGGGTTTTACTTATTGCTCCTAAAGGAAAATATTTATTTTTAAAGAAATAATCAACGCCATGAAGTGCTGCTTTTAGGCCGTTTTCCATTACGGTCGCTTTATACAAGTCAGGAGTATGATTAGTCACGCGTAAATTAAACGCCAAGGAAGTTGAATGTAATAGCTCGACTATCAGGGCGCGCACGCAAGGGCTAAAACGGACTGAAAAGTGTCAAGCTGGACAGTTACAGTGAGCGAAGCGAACATAATGAAAAACGGACACCGAGAACTGAAATTCATGCAAATACATAAACTGCCCGAGATCATAAACATTCAGTGGGGCCGCCAGCTTATTTTGGGATGACGTTTTTGGACTCTGCCTTAAATCGGGCATATTCATATATCAATAATATAAAATAAGTTCATTGCGATGATTTTCAGCGAGCTTGACGCTACTCATGAGCAAACAAGGCGCCTCAGTTCCTACTCTCGCAGTCTCGGTCAGTAAGTCTGATTAATGTAACCAGGAATTTGATTGTATTTGACCCGGACATTCTGGTTTGAATTAAACATGCAACTAGCTAAGTAGTAGGCCCTAAGTTTTGTGGATAAGTAACCAGGGGTCCTTGGTTATATGCTATAAGTCCACTGTTTCACGTCTATTTGGCAACGTGAAGATACAGTTAGAACGCATTTGAGACATCCAAACAGAATAATAAACATAACATAATTTCCGTGTCATCTAGATCTTCTTTTTTGAACGTTGCATATTTAAACTAGAGGGCACTCAGAGACTGCATAGCTCCGCCCCCATTGAATTTCGGTCGTGTGAAACGCAACTAAGACAATAGATAATGAAGGCTGAAGCTTAATGAGGTTTATCATCTCATTATTGTCTTCGGTACTGCGTGCATACATTATACACGTCCTAATTACGCATTCAGTGAGTTTTTTTTAATTGACCGGGAAAAGCAAGACAAAATTTTGTTCATTTCTCGTTCAATTTTTAACCAAATTCAACCAAATTTTAATCAGTTCTTCCTTAGCCGATGGGAAATGCATTCAAAAAATTTCGTATGAATATGTTTGGTATTTCTTGAGTTATCGTGCTCACAGACAAACACACACACATACACACACACACACATACACACACACACACATACACACACACATACACACACACATACACACACACATACACACACACATACAAACCCAGATGATTACATAACCTCCTGGCGGAGGTAACAAACCCAGATGATTACATAACCTCCTGGCGGAGGTAATTACCTCCGCCAGGAGGTTATGTAATCATCTGGGTTTGTTACCTCCGCCAGGAGGTTATGTAATCATCTGGGTTTGTATGTGTGTGTGTGTGTGTGTATGTGTGTGTGTATGTGTGTGTGTGTGTATGTGTGTGTGTGTGTATGTGTGTGTGTTTGTCTGTGAGCACGATAACTCAAGAAATACCAAACATATCCGTACGAAATTTTTTTAATGCATTTCCCATCGGCTAAGGAAGAACTGATTAAAATTTGGTTGAATTTGGTTAAAAATTGAACGAGAAATGAACAAAATTTTGTCTTGCTTTTTCCGGTCAATTAACAAAAAATATTACTGAATGCGTAATTAGGACATGTATAA
>CACRXK020015487.1:0-12173 GCA_902702795.2 Paramuricea clavata
GACTTCGCTTTCGGAAGATCACGGCAATCGCGAAACTTGTCTAACGCCCGTCGCACACTCTCCGGAAAGCACTCGGCACCGCCCGGTCTAACAAGCTTCGTATTCTCGCTAAACGTTTTACAGATTCTACAGGCAGTATTGATCATACGTTCAGTTTCACAACTGACGTCTTTTGAAAAGACTTTATCATAAACTACCTTGCCCTGCGGTGAACATAAAAGTTAAACTAAGATTAAGAGATGATATTGCTGGCGCAGTGGAATAAGAATGAATTATTGAATCTTAAACAATTGAAACCTCAAATTGATTCACTACAAGCTTAAGATTGAATCCTACAATTGAATCACTGAATCCTAAGATTGAATCACTGAATCCTAAGATTAAATCACTGATTTCTAAGATTGAATCACTAAATCCTACGATCGAATCACTGAATCCTAAGTTTGAATCACTGAATCCTAAGATTAAATCACTGAATCCCTAACATTCAATCACGAATCCTAACATTCAATCATTGAATCCCTAATATTGAATCACTGAATCCTAAAGTTGAATAATTGAATCCTAAGATTGAATCACTGAATCCTACGATTGAATCACTGAATCCTAAGATTAAATCACTGAATCCTAATATTGAATCACTGCATCCTAAGACTGAATCACTGAATCCTAAAGTTGAATAATTGAATCCTACGACTGAAACACTGAATCCTAATATTGAATCACTGAATCCTAAGATTGAATCACTGAATCCTAAGACTGAATCACTGAATCCTAAGATTGAATCACTGAATCCTAAGATTGAATCACTGAATCCTAAGATTGAATCACTGAATCCTACGATTGAATCACTGAATTCTAAGATTGAATCACTGAATCCTAATATTGAATCACTGAATCCTAATATTGAATCACTGCATCCTAAGACTGAATCGCTGAATCCTAAGACTGAATCACTGAATCCTAAGATTGAATCACTGAATCCTAAGATTGAATCACTGAATCCTAAGATTGAATCACTGAATCCTAAGATTGAATCACTGCATCCTAAGATTGAATAATTGAATACCTGAGTTTCTTTCAAAACATGTCGTAAATCGACAGAGGTTTTGTCGATTCCTTTCACTCCAAAGACGACATATATGAGAGCTGTTGCCTCATTCGGTGGTGCTTTGACAGGTTTACATTCATTCTTTCGACACAGCGGAGGTGTGGTAGGTTTAGTATCGCTGGTGAAAATGCATCGTACGAGATCTTGAGGAGAGTGGACAAGTGGTTGAATACCACAATAACTTGCGTCCTGATCAGCTACCTCCTGACCAGGTACTGGCTTAATACAGGTATAATACTCCGTCATATCGTACACAAATGGAAAGCTACAGCAAGTCTTGTTTGGGGTTTCAGTACGAACTGCGCAACGATCTGAAACAGGCATTTGTTCAATTAGTCTTTCTTACACCATGCGAATCCCAGATATCAGTATAATTAAACTAAACTAAATCCCAGATATCAGTATAATTAAACTAAACTAAATCCCAGATATCAGTGTAACTAAAATGTAGTTTAGTCCTTCTGTAGTAACAAAAACGTACGATCCTTACTGGACGTGTAAGGGAACAGCATTCCACTCGTTCAAGATACTAAGATATCGAGGGCAGCTTACTTGCAACGGTTTTGTTACACTCTTCCTTGACACCATCCTTGTTATATGGTGTTAACGAACACCAAGGTTTTCCTGTGGCTGTGTCAATCAAACAACCATATCGCCATTTTCTTTCGTGTTTAAACGGTATATAACAACATTCTCCAGTCATCGTTTTCACTGGACAGTATACTGCAGAGAGAAAATTTCAAAGACTGAAGAATTTCAACTTAGTTATCGGATCATAGCCTCAGTCGCATGCGAGAAGAGTGCTTTGCTTCTCCTTCTACTAACACTCGACTAATGATTCGAATAGTTCTTTAGGAAAGGAAAAAAGAAAAAATCCTGCGAAGAGAAAGTAAAGAAAAATATCTTTAAAATTCCGCAAAAAAATTCGTGCAAACTGAAAATCCCCCCACCCCGCCTGTTCATTTTCTAATGGTGTGCCCCTAAAAGGTTTTGGTTGGAAAAATGGGATTAGAATCCGACTGTTCACAATTCGCCATGCGCATATATGCAAATAAAAGAATATCGTTTAGATCAGTTTCAACAAAAAAATTATGCACGTACAATTATTTCAATGTTTAAAAATCTTACTTGAACAAGTTTCGCCGGTGTAAGAGAGATGGCAGTCACATTTGTGTGTCGTGGTGTTGCATCTACCTTTAATACAATGATGTGGACAACCTGCACAAAGAGTAAAAGCATTTTAATCATGTGATTTGCAGACAAAGGAGTCTGAAAGCTCGAAATTCTCTTTAGAGCTTGGTTGTATGAAGGCCAGATAGCATCGGGTATTCTCAATCACCTGATCCATAGTTTCACAGCTTATCAAGTATTTTTACAACGCTAGGAAAATCACTATCTGATGAATAGCGCTGTCCAGTCTTCGTAAAAGCAACCCCAGGTATAGTTTGATCTTGTAGTCTCTCAACCAGAAGCCCACGTTACATATATTATCACACAAACATACAACTCTTACACATTTGCAAGGTTCCAAATGAAGATGTTTGCCTAATAGGGTTTTGACTATGCTATCAAGACAAAACCATGAATTAAAATAACTTACTAGATGTTGAACTGTTATTTGCAGAAGTAGTTACCCATCTAGGTTTGTTTGTAGTTTTGGAGGTGTGAGTAGGTTCTATATATTCTGTTGGCGCAACAGATGGAAATGTTGTTTCTTCTTCTGGCGTGGTTAACGCATTAGTTACCACTGCCTTCTTTGTCGTCACTGTAGGATCGCGAGTTGACGGCAGTTTGGGCGTTTTTGGTTCTGTAGATTTGAATCTAAACAGTGAGATAATAGAATACGTTTGTTTTAAGCAGTCTATTAACTACTGGCCTGAGCCTTGCTTTGGAATAGACCAACGTTTGTTTACTCTTAACCTAGGCCAGAAAATCTGGGCCCATGCTCTGCCATCTTTTGTCTAGGCGTTGATCTAAGCCAAGCCTTATGGCAATGTAAACAGTGGAAAGGTTTCACAATAAGCCTTGGCTCAGACCATAGTCTATCAAGATATGATAGTTTGGAAACTAAACAGAAGTCATTGTAATCTGCTGTGTTGGTGTAATGTACTCAGGTGAATAAGATGTTTCTGTGATGTTACTCTGAGTGTATATCCACACCGGGCAGGCTTGAAAAATATGCCTGGCCACGGCGGGATTCGACCCTACCGCCTTTGGAATACTAGCCCAATGCTCTTCCAACTGCGCTACGCGGTCAGGTCGGTTCGAGTATGCGATATTTCGGAACAGAGTCTAGTTCCTTCGATATCAGTGCAATCTAATAATCATGAAATCTGCTGTGTTGGTGTAATGTACTTATTCTTATCCCCCTTGTCTGAATGTTAATATGTGCACAGTCACAGTGATTGAGCTCAATATATTTTTATTTTAATCTTTCTTAATGTAGTTCAAACGCAAACCATGACAGCATTTCAAGCCTTGAACGTACTTGAACTAAAACGCAAGCCACGAGGCATGACAACAAAGTGGAAGATTTAAAGTCTGTCGTCTTGTTTTAATTCAAATATGTAGAATTTCTATAGATGATTTCAGAATGAGTTTTTTCATAGGTTTTTTGAAAATGTCAGTTGACCGTAGGGGTGCACCGGATTTCAAATCTGGCCGGAATTCCGGCCGGATTTAACAAATTTTCCGGCATCCGGCCGGATTTAGAGAAAATCCGGCCGGATTTAAATTTCTGTTTTCACATTAAAAAATTCACCAAGAATGGGATAAACCATCAATTTGGTAGCTTTAAAGTTTAAAAAACACTTATGCTACTATAAAATATTAAGTTATTAACAAAAAGATATTTAAAAAAGGTTTAAACACAATCAAAAATCTAAACTGACACTAACTAAAAATAGTAAAAAACATAAACCGCAATTTTGAATACTGAATTATCCCAATTTATCCCCAATTGTCCCCATTACCAGTTTTATCTCAAATCCGGCCGGAATTTTTGTCCAAATCCGGTAAATCCGGTTCCGGCCAGATTTGAAAATTCCAAATCCGGTGCACCCCTAGTTGACCGTGTGTTTTTCTAACAGCTTATGGTTACCTTGTTGTTGGTGGTTTGATGGTAGGCCTTTGCGGAACAGGGGTCCTAACTTTTCTCGTTTTTGTTCGTGGTTGGGTGTGTTTTGGACGTGTTGTAATTGGAGGTGTACGAGAAGGTATCTTAGGAAGCTGTTGCTTTGGTATGTCTGTTAGATCTTTTAACATGTCCCCAGACATCTTCAAACTGACATCAGGAAGTTCAAGCCATCTTTGTAAGTTACTGTCAGCTTTGAAGAACTTCGGTTGCTCTGTTGACACCTGAAAATACAAAATTATTTGAGTTTTTTTACATACCCAAAATAAAACAAACATTCAGTATTACTATGTATTAGTATTCATTTATTATACATTCAGTTCATTTTACTCAGCCTGGAAAGGCAAGAAATAGCTTTGTGAATTTCTTGTTCAATTTTCATCCCGATCCAAGCACTACTTGATCAATGTGACTTGTGGCTCCACAAACCTTCGTATTAGACTCTTCAATACGTTTTAACTATCTTGGTTATGGACAAACATAACACATACCCCAAAACCAAACTTTTGAGAAAACATAAAATACCTGTAGTTTAGTCACCAGGAATGCAGAGCCAATAAGGATAACAAGGTATACCATAAAAATGACAACTCGACCCTTGATAACAGGTTCAGCAACGAAATGATACAAAATACTCTGAAGTCGGAACCCAATTGAATCTGTAGCTTGGATATCTTGATTGGATGTAGATTCATTATCAAGAAGCAGTAATGGTTCATCGTCATCATCATCATCATCAACATCATCGTTATTATTACTAACCAATGGTATCGCCTCATGCTCAGATTCATGACATTCGTTGTTTCTAATTCCAGAGAGGAATCTTCGAATGTCATCTATAATTAAATATATGACATGAAATTGATCACTATATACATAAGTAGAACAAAATTAAACATACAATGCATCAAACTGATATGCCTATATATTCATGTCTCCTTTGACCATACATATTATAAACATATTGATATTATAAACATATTATAAACATACAGCAACATACATATACACTAGCTACAGTAGCAGTGGTAAAGCATGACACTGGTCCTGCCATGCTAATAAACTTACACTTACAGTAGATACACTTAGATAAGCTCAAAACAATACATTTCTAAAGGTTTGAATAATTGAAAGCATGAGCAGTTGTTGTGCCACTGCTAGAGCTAGAATACTGGTTGGGTACGTGGTTGGATATCAAAGGATACTCACTGGGCAATCTCAAACTTTCACTCCTTCGAAAACCAATGGCTGACAATACTCGATTACACATAGCTGACTCCAACTTTTCAATACCTGCATGCCACAGGGTGAGGCTGGGAGGCATGATAAAGAGAACACTAACCCAACAACTAGAGACAAGGATAGACATGAATAGACCAAAATCATGAATGGCTGGAATCTACACAAAAATGATAATGGGATTTTAGTATTTTTGCACAAGTGAACATAACAAATCCTACAAGTTGACTGGTCAAATTTGATGTATTAAGCTGTTATATTCACCTACAGGTGAATATAACAAAACCGAAATTTACAAAATGGCAGCTAGCCATTTTGTGGGAGTTTACTGATAAAGAAATAAGCGAAATTAAAATAAATTCAGTCCCTAAAAACACAAAAAAACTTGTGTAAAAATACTAAAACAATTATTTGCCTCAGGCTCGGTGTATTTTGTATTTCAAAATCTTTACAGAGGATAAACATTTCAGTAATCTACTGTTATCAATATGTGTCCTCTAATTATCAGGGAATATTCACCTCAACTTCGTCTCGGTGAATATTCCCCAATAATCACCTCGCCTTCGGCGAATAATTGTTAAATATTCTGAGAAGCAAACACAACAACCTCAATTACAAGACATATTTGAAAAATGCAGATTTGTCGCAATCATAATTTCACTTCATTTTTGTTGTGAAGAGTGCTTTCAACTAAGTGCCTCAGGGGTTGCCCCAGGGGTTGCCTCAGGGGTTGCCTCAGGGGTTGCCTCAGGGGTTGCCCCAGGGATCAAAATTTTAAGAATTTTCTAGTCACCCAAGCCACTACAAGTGAATAAGATCTGGTCACCAAATTTAATATCAGGTCGCCCTAAATCAATGTGTTATGAAATGTTCTCTTTGTATATAAATAACATAAACACAAGCAGTTTAATATGTTGCCAAATTATATGCAAAAGTAGGATGAAATGCTTGATCACTGAGATATTTTAAGGCTTTAGAATTTTTTCTAAATCACCACGAGGGCTACCTTTGGCAAATATCTGATCACCAGATAAAAAGTTTGGTCCAAATTGGGCATTTCAACCCCTGGTTTGCCCTGTAGTGTGATTTCCCAACCTAACACAAGCTCGCACTTTTTGTATTGTTTGGGCGACAGTGCAGACAGAATAAAGACATAAATAAAGATTGGAACAACATACAGGGGATAACGCATTGGCACCAAAAGCAGCAGCAGTTGTGAACGACGTGAAAAACGTTGCCTTTCCAGCCACGTAAATTGTGTGACAAATCCTACTTCCCAGGTCCTTGTTATCAACAGCTTGTCGGAAAGTATTGATAAAAACAAAAATATCATCAACGCCAATGCCAATTATTACAAATAAAGATACACCATTCAAGATTCCCATGTATTGGATACCAAAGACGACACGGTAGAAGAAATAGGCCTTCGCCACACTACACATGATGGTAATAACTGCCATTAATGATAGCCACCACGAGAATGTTAAGATGATTAAAAGCAGGATTACTAAACCAAGGCTGATGGCCGCAAGGCGAATGTCAGATGACAATGCATTGTCGACAAGATAATCAAATAAATCACCACCACCATAGAGAATGGAGACTTGGCTGCAAGAAAATACATTTCAATTGTTAGTAGAAAATATTGTGACCAAAAAAGTATTAACCAAATGAAGTCTTATTTTGCTTCCCAATTGAGCTTAATAGTTTCCAAATATAGAGTATTTTTGCAGTTTAATTGATATTTTCGTTTTGCACTGAAATGATGTGCAGACATTCCAACTCTCCCGATTTTACCGAGAGTCTCCCGAAAATTCATGCAATCTCCTGGTCTCCCGATTTTTATGAAATTCTCCCCATTTTTCAGAATATTCAGGAAATAGGAAATATCGTAAAAAAATCATAAATATACTGTTTTTAGCACCATAATAGTCTGTCTTGACCTTTCTATGAAGTTACTTTATGGCAATTTATAGGATCACTTATAACAACATACTCCCAAAATGCAGGAAATGCCATTTCAGAAGACTTAATTTTTATCATTTTTTCTCAGAAGAACTAGATTTCAATTCATTGAACAGTCTCCCTAAATTTTACATCCAGTAGTTGGAATGTCTGGATGTGTTACTTGTCAAGTATGAAGTATTTGCGAGTTGATTAGACTACCTCTGTTTCCATTAATCTTAAATGCATCTTAGTTAAATGGGAACACAGGAACAAAGTCAAAACATAGCATGAAACAAGAAAGCATGTAAACTGGGGGTTTGTGGGGGAGAAGGGAACAAAGGGCCCACAGTAAATGGTGTAAACTGTTGTGGTGTCCCGCCTCTTGTTATGTCTCATGTATATGAATTGTTGTACTTGTTTTGTGTACATTTTTTGTCAAGGCAAAGTTAAATAAATAAAAAGAAATAAAAGGGAAAATTTCGAATGGAAACCAGGAACACAGACTTGGGAGACCCTCTACAATTTAGACAGAATTTGTGTCAAATGTTGCCATCATTTTTATTTTCTACATTCTGCCGTTTCAATGCAGCTTTCCAGTTGGAATTTACCGTAAGGGGGGCCTCATTATACAACAAATGTGCAATATGTCATTTCACAAAGATATTTGCATTAATTAGGAGAGTTTAAAATTGGCACTATCAAATTAAAGAATTCTTGGTTGAAAAAGGAATTTTTTCAAAATATCCCCAAACGACTTTTTATATACAATGTATTGATCAGATTATGCTATCTTTAATATATTTTTATTGCTGTCAGCAATATATATCAAGTTTCAGTAACTCAGTAAATATTCTTTCAACATTAATACATAAAATTTGAGACACTGTATCAGATAACAAAGAGTCTCACTATTGTGAGTGCATTGTTGCCACAATAGAAGTAATAAACCACCCTAAACACCAAAGATATTAAGTTGTTACCGAATAAGACAAATAACCTAAACGAAAATATTAACACTGGGAATGAACTTAATTTATATTTAATGAGAATTATACATACTTGTTGTTATTGAGCTCATCCAAAGCATCTACATATGTTGTTACAAAGCGTTTAAATTCCTCTTTCTGTGCGGAGGTTTGAAACGGTACCCCCTGTACTGGCCTCCCAAAGAGAATTTGTGCTCTCAGAATATTACTGCTATCTTTCTTGCTGAAATCATCCGAGACATACGAAAAGAAATACTCTTTACTTTTTAAAAACTGGAGTGTCTCGTTGATGGGTCTTGACAGTTCTTCGTTTTGGCCGTCATAAATTTTTCCACGCGAATAAAAGTAATTTGTCATTGAATTTGGAGGCGTACAATTGCCATATTTCTTTAATGCTTCATCCTTCATAAATATTTGTGGTGAAATATAGCAATGTTTGTCATAGTTTTTGTGTTTCATAAGCGAGTTTTCAATGTCATGGATCTCTCGTAAGCGTTTCTTTGTGAAAATATTATCGCCCCCCTTCGAAACATACACGAGATCAAGAGTCCACGAAAGTTTACCTTGAAAGTTTGTACCCTCAACACTTCTTTTCAATCGCCCAGGGATCTTTCTTGGCTGAGGGTTTATTTTATTCCCAGTGCATGTACCTATATTCAAAAACATTTGAAAAGAATATGGAGAATTTGACTTTCCCTGCTTTTTAGCTGCGTTGAAAGCCGCGAAATCACTTGAAACCTTAATATCTGGTACCATAAACGAATCAAGGGATATATCTTTACGAAACTCACGATATCTCCCCGTTAAAGCTACAACAATCAGGCCGACGGTTAACCCGATATAGGAAATTAAGATAATGAGCGCAATCGGCCATTTCCCAAATGCAACTTTCAAAACAAAGTGAAGTCCACTCATAAACTTTCGTCCTACGTTCCTACAGCTTTGCTTGACGTGACCAACGAAACTGTGCTTAGGTTCAGCAAAGTCTAAAGAGTAACCAACAAGATCGTCATCTTCTCCGTCGGTTTGGTTTGTTTGTTGTAAACCACAGAGCGCGTCCGTTTCATCACAGCCATATTTAATAGGTGACTCCAAACGACTATAGGAATCCCTTGAAAACGGCATTTTCGTGAACTGAAAACGGCAGGGACTTCTAAAACACTACACCAAGAGAAATCCAGAACAACCTGTCATGTAAAAGAACAGAAATATATTTCCTATCCCATTAAAAAACGCTTTAAAAATGATAGCATCAATGCATCAAACGCATGAATCAAACTTACATAATTCTGTTGTTGTTTTTTTTCTGACACTCGGGTTCAGGACTTCCTGATCCAGTTGCATTGCGTCCATATGATTGCGTCACACATACATGTAAGCTGTAGTCAGTATGCGTGGGAAGTCAATATTTGCATTGAGTCAATATTTGCACCAGTTTATACAATTTATGATTGATAACTTTGTGACTAAATAAGGCCCGTCAGTGGGCCCTTCACACGCAGTTTCACGTTTGAGCGACAAACTGTCTGCCGTGGCTGTAAGAGGGTCTGAATGGGGTTAACTGACTAATGACATTTGCCTGAATTTTTGACTGACAACTGAGAAATTATGAAAAAATGATGAGTCAGCTTTTTTGAAGTAACTGACTACTGACAGCTTGCAATATATCGCACTGACAACTGACAACTGGCTTAAATTTTAGCTGACAACTGACACCCAAAGACCCCCATTAAGACCCTCCTATAAGGTATACAATCTGGTACCCAGAGCCATCGTTGAGTGGTATCCAATATAGCCACAACCCGCCGTGGCTATAAGGTGTACTGAAATCTGGTATCTTTATAGCCACAACACGCCGTGGTACCAAAATCCTGTGACACTGGTCGTGCTCATGAGCATACTGTATTTTGGTACATATATGTGCGTGCTAATGTCTGTAACGAGCACACCTTATTGTGGTATCTCATCTGGTATCCATTATGGCCACAGACCGCCGTGGCTAAAAAGTATACTGAAATCTGGTATACTTTATGGCCACAGACTGCCGTGGCTAAAAAGTATACTGAAATCTGGTATACTTATGGCACAGACTGCCGTGGCTAAAAAGTATACTGAAATCTGGTATACTTTATGGCCACAGACCGCCGTGGCTAAAAAGTATACTGAAATCTGGTATACTTTATGGCCACAGACCGCCGTGGCTAAAAAGTATACTGAAATATGGTATACTTTATGGCCACAGACCGCCGTGGCTAAAAAGTATACTGAAATCCGGTATACTTTTAGGCCACAGACTGCCGTGGCTAAAAAGTATACTGAAATCTGGTATACTTTTTAGCCACAGACTGCCGTGGCTAAAAAGTATGCTGAAATCTGGTATACTTTTTAGGCCACAAACTGCCGTGGCTAAAAAGTATACTGAAATCTGGTATACTTTTTAGCCACAGACTGCCGTGGCTAAAAAGTATACTGAAATCCGGTATACTTTTAGGCCACAGACTGCCGTGGCTAAAAAGTATACTGAAATCTGGTATACTTTTTAGCCACAGACTGCCGTGGCTAAAAAGTATGCTGAAATCTGGTATACTTTTTAGGCCACAGACTGCCGTGGCTAAAAAGTATACTGAAATCTGGTATACTTTTTAGCCACAGACTGCCGTGGCTAAAAAGTATACTGAAATCTGGTATACTTTTTAGCCACAGACCGCCGTGGCTAAAAAGTATACTGAAATCTGGTATACTTTTTAGCCACAGACCGCCGTGGCTAAAAAGTATACTGAAATCTGGTATACTTTATGGCCACAGACCGCCGTGGGTAAAAAGTATACTGAAATCTGGTATACTTTATGGCCACAGACTGCCGTGGCTAAAAAGTATACTGAAATGCGGTATACTATACGGCTCATGTGAAAATGTGCTTTAAAATTCCCCTGAGCCAAACCTATCTCCGTTAATATGCGTTTTGAACCTTTCTGAGTCGGTCTATGACGAAAAAATTTTTTCGATCAGCCAAAAATTTTCTAAGTGACAAGCTTAGCTTTATTTGACTCCGAAATCCGGGCAAGCGTAGTGTAATTTATAGTAATCGAGACGGGCAAGGATCATTTGCATACGGCTCAGTGCTATGATAACCATGTGAAAATGTGCTTTAAAATTCCCCTGAGCCAAACCTATCTCCGTTAATATGCGTTTTGAACCTTTCTGAGTCGGTCTATGACGAAAAATTTTTTTCGATCAGCCAAAAATTTTCTAAGTGACAAGCCTAGCTTTATTCGACTCCGAAATCCGGCCAAGCGTAGTGTAATCTATAGTAATCACGACGGGCAAGGAATCATTTGCATACGGCTCAGTGGTATGATAGCCATGTGAAAATGTGCTTTAAAATCCCACTGAGCCAAACCTATCTCCGTTAATATGCGTTTTGAACCTTTCTAAGTTGATCTATGACGAAAAAATTTTTTCGATCAGCCAAAAATTTTCTAAGTGACAAACCTAGCTTTATTTGACTCCGAAATCCGGGCAAGCGTAGTGTAATTTATAGTAATCGGGACGGGCAAGGATTGATTTGCATACGGCCCAGTGCTATGATAGCCATGTGAAAATGTGCTTTAAAATTCCCCTGAGCCAAACCTATCTCCGTTAATATGCGTTTTGAATCTTTCTAAGTTGGTCTATGCCGAAAAAATTTTTTCGGTCAGCCAAAAATTTATTCGACTCCGAAATCCGGGCAACGGGCAAGCGTAGTGTAATTTATATT
>CACRXK020015488.1:0-12172 GCA_902702795.2 Paramuricea clavata
GTGGGCAAACAGGGAAACATCGAGAATCACAAATGTTTCCGCAACAATGTTTCCTAGTTTGCCCAGGGCTTGGTGGCATCTCGTGGGCCCCCCAAAGCAAAATCTCACGGATGTTTTTCCCAAAGTTGGCAACTATGATAGGGTATAGTATGATTAAATGTGGCTTCACTTTATAAGAACTTTAAATTACGAATGTGCCTTTTGTTATTGCATGTGGGGGGGGGGGGGGTATAATTAATTGTGTTATTTTTCACCCTGCTCGGTTTCCTTTGTTCTTATCGGTGAATATATTCAATATTCCCCTTTACTCAATTTCCGTTTAATAATCCCCTCTAATATTCACCTGCAATTAATAATCCCCTCTAATATTCACCTTCAATGTCTTTGCAGCACAAAAAATGAGAAAAAACCAACATAACCAAGGCAATATGGCATTAAGAATTATTTCTATTCTGATCATTAACGCGACCTCGGGGATATGTGTTTATTCACCTCGGCGCTGCGCGCCTTGGTGAATAAATCACATATCCCCTCGTTGCCTCAAAATAACCTATACTTATCCTCAAGAGGGGGGGGGGGCAACAAAATTTTAACATCTAATTTTTTTAATTCCACCAGCCCCCCTGTAATTAGTGACCGCTCCCTTATTATGGTGTAATATTTCTAACTAGAAATATAGTTTACACTAAAACTGCCCCCGGCTGATTATGGTGTACTAACTACAATCCTGGACAAAATATATGGCAAAAATGTCATTCTATTACCCTCCCCCCAATATCAATGCTGTTTGTGGCAATACACTTGTTTTTCCCTGAAGATTTAACAGAAAATAGCAACATTGATATAGGGGGAGGGACGAACGTGCCTAAGATTTGATATAAAGTAGGCATCTGCCTATATGACGGAAAATAAGACAGAACAAGAAAGAATAAGATTAAATAAGTTTTGCCAAACTATTTTGTCCAAGATTGTACAGTATTTTTCTTATTAGCCAGCGACGTCGGAAAATGTTCAAACAATTCCACCAATGACACTCGTGCATGCGGTATGTTGATGTGCGGTTAAGATTAAGTATTATGACGCAAGAAATGAACAATTGTAATTCTGCATTGTATTTAAATAAAAATTTGGACGCGAACAATAGATTATTTAAAATTTTTAAGGAGGTTTTACTGTACATATTCTAAGGTGTTGTCGTTGTTTTGAACTTGGACCTTCATTATGAACGTGCATGCATAAATCTAAGTTAATGTTATTTACGTCATCGCCACACGGGGACATCGCGCGTGTGAACGCATGGTTTTTCAGAGACAAAACAAAATATGCTTTTGAGATTTATTAGCGAAGTTGTAAGCCAATAAATCAATCATTGTTGTTAACATTGATCATTGTTGTTAACATTGCATTCTTGTCAAGCCGCCGTCTAAAACAGCTGGTCCTTCGTCCCGGATTAAGAACTACTTTGAAATGCCAGTAGAAGTGGAAATTATCGAGAAACTTCGATCGAAGAAAAAAGTCGCCAAGTCAGCCATTACAAGGAATGTAAATCGCGTTAGGGAGCTAATAAATAACAAAGAAAGCGTTTCTAAGGTACGTCAGTATGCTAAAAATATTGAAGAAGCTAGAGAAAAGTTTCGGATTGTAATAAACGAACTTGAACAAGCCGATCCATCGTCTATTGTAGCCGATGGCGAATGGCTTGTAGAGGTCGAGTGTGATGTGACTGATGCCCTAGGGGAAGTAGCTGATTATTTGCAAGAATCAAGCCAAACAGAGCCCCAAAACCCCTCGATAAGTAACGAAGAACAGTCGTCTAGTGAAAATTCTACAGTTATAGCAGGGAACAGTCGTTCTAGTTGTCTTAAAGGGGAAAAGATTGCAGTGTTTGATGGAAGTCCAGAAAAATGGCCATATTTTTGTGGTATATTCAGTTGTGTACAATAATAAGTCTCTTTCTGATGCGATAAAACTAGCACATTTGAACAATTCTATCAACGATAGAGTGAGAGAAGTTATTGCCTGTTTGACCGGGGAACCGGGTGACTACCAGAAAGCAGTTAAGTTACTTAGTGATAGATATGGGGACCCCGTGAAGTTGTAGATGCACATTTGCACGCATTATCAATTGGCATAATATTAAGGAAAAGGATCACGATGCATTTGAGCGATTTGCTGACGCCTTACAAGCAGCAGTATTTGCTTTAGATAAGCCAGATTATAGACATGAGTTAAGTAGCATGCCTCTTTGCACTCAGTTCGCAAGCTACCGCCCAGTGAGAAAGATGAGTGGGTGCGGCAAGTAGAGCGCAAACAAGTCGCTGAAAATGTTAAGGGATTAGCAGAGTATGCCCAATTGAGAGTAAAGTCATTGCGCAAGCGTGATCGATATAACACACCTGCACCACCCAAAGAAGACCCAAAGTTTAACCCAAAATTTGCACATAAGAGAGCCTATCCAGCAAAAGCACAGGCTGGGAAATGTTCTTTATGCGATGGTACTGAAAAGCATAAAGAGGGGGATTGCCCAGTGTTTCTAGCCGCTGACCCTAACCAAAGATGGGCACTATTTAAGTCAAAAAACGTGTGTTTTGGGTGCTTACAATTAGGACATCAGCGCCGCCACTGCACTGTTTCATCTAAGTGCGGAGTCAATTCATGCGAAAAGGGGCATCACAAGTGGCGATGAAGCCTCTGAGCCTAAGGGGGTTGACTGTGGCAAAGCACAAGTTTCATCCTCAGGCTCTAGTAGAGTTGCCCTAAAAACTGCCATAGTACCCTTTGTTAAGGATTCAGGGGGGTTAGTCTTGGGAACTGTTCTTTTAGATTCTGGTAGTGAAACAACTCTCATTAGGTCTGGATTTGCCAAACAATTAGGGGTTCAAGGTCAAAGGCAAAATCTCACTGTTGATACTGTTGGAGGAGTGCGGACCACCCTCAAATCTCAGCGTGTTTGTGTCCCATTTCCACCAGCGGTCACTGATATTGGTGTTTATGCATGGACTATGAAAAACATATGCGAACCGCTGCAGTTGGTCGATTGGTCGGAGATAAAGAAACAATATGAACATTTGCATGATGTTCCAGTCATGTCGGTAGGAGAAACAGCAGTGAATGTGTTGTTAGGACTTGATGCATCATCCTTGATGGCGCCATTGGAAGTGAGACCGGGCAAGCATGGTGAGCCATGTGCAGAGTTGACCCCACTTGGTTGGGTCATTTCGGGTCCAGTGCCAACTACTACCAAACCAATGAAACGTATCTTACGTGTCCATGTGGTAGATGGTGAGGAAGATGCCAATCACCAATTGCGAAAGTTATGGGAGATAGACAGTTTCGGTGTTCTTGTCGAGGCAAGCACATCATACACGCGTAGTGAACAGCGAGCTGTTGATATAATGAATGAAACATGTCGTCGAGTGGAGTTGGGTTATGAGCTGGGACTGCTATGGAAAGCGGACAGACCGCTACTGCCTAACAATTTCAAGTCAGCACTTAGCCGCCTGGAGTCGGTGGAACGCCGTTTGCAGAAGGATCCCAAGTTAGCGGACGGTTATTGCAAAGCCATCAATGCATACGTGGAGAAAGGTTTTGCACGAAAGTTGTTGCCTGAGGAATTTGCTACGGACGGAGAGCAATGGCTACTGCCACATCACCCCGTAATCAATTCGCACAAACCACTGCCAAGAGTTGTTTTCGATTCCGCTGCCAAACACGACGGTGTTTGTCTCAACGACTGCCTTGAGACGGGGCCAAGTCTTCACAATGATCTTTCGGGCATTCTGTTACGATTTCGTGAAAGGCCCATCGCACTTGTGGGAGACGTATCAGATATGTTTTGCCATGTTCTCGTCAAGGAGGAGAACCACAAGTATCACCGTTACTTGTGGCGTGACATGGATTCAACAAGACCGCCAGACGTTTATGAAATGAACTGTTTGGTATTTGGTGACAAGTCCTCACCCTGTGAAGCGAATTTCGCAGTTATCCGTACGACGGAAGACAACCAGGATCAATGGCCAGAAGCCGCAGTCAGGCGAGATATCTTCGTGCACGACTTCTACAGTTCCTGCAATGATGTGCCGCAGGCAGTTTCCTTGAGAGCTGATGTCTCATCCCTGATGGTTAAGGGTGGTTTTCCTATGCGAAAGTGGCTATCCTCTTCACCGGAAGTGCTGGCAACGATACCGGAAACCGAGTATCTCGAATGAAAACTTACAGCAAGGTGAGTTGGGAGTTCGGTGGGATGCACGATCAGACACTCTAGGACTCACTTATGCACATGTTGAACGTCCATCCACCCAGTCGACCAAACGCGGTATTCTAGCCAAATTAGCTGGTCTATATGATCCACTGGGATGGTCGAGTCCATTTACAGTACGTGCAAAAATCACCCTGCAACGCACATGGTCCAGAGGACTAGATTGGGATGAACCCTTATCAGCCGACATTGCATCTGAATGGGTTAAGTGGGAATCCGAGGTCGCAGCTCTAAAGGCTTTCGCAGTACCACGGTACATTTACAGTCTGTCATCAGAAACATTGACGAGAGAGCTTGTGGTTTTCTGTGACGCCTCGGAAGATGCCTGCGCAGCTGTCGCCCACATGAGTGCAGTACTCGTGGACGGTGAAGTCATATTGTAAACAATTATACTGAACTGATTTTTAATCATTTTTGGGGAAATTTTTAGTCATGCACTGCATGACCTGCATGACCGCTGGCTTCGCCACTGGATATTGGTCGAAAAATACATGTGGGCGATGTAGTACTCGTAAGTGAGGATAATGTTCCAAGAGGACAATGGCAGAAAGCCCGTGTTGAGGCAACGCAAGAAGGAAGAGATGGTCTGATCCGATGCTTTGCCACCAGGCCGCCATACCCGTCGTCCTGTACAATAGATCACATGTGTTAGAAACTTGTGATGCTGACAAAATAGCAGGACTAAAGTAACATTGAACAATAAGCTAGTTTGTTGACATTTGTTAGTTTCTTAGTTAATGAAACTAAATGCACTCCCTGCATCGGGCAGAAGGATGTTCCAAAGTAGAGATTGATTGGCTCGGACTTCCCGAATATGTACACCCAGAAAGTTGATACAAAAGGCAAATAGTGCCTTTGCACCCGTGGTTTTGGCATCCCAGACGTTTTTCCGGTTTATCCACGTAAATTATTTCGTTACAATCAGAGACGGATTTTCATATTTTCGTTCGGGGGTGTGGATAAATATATGGGGGGTGCTGCTGCTTGCTTTGGCCGGGGCGTGGTGGCAACGCCCGGATAGGCCAAGGAAAAAGTTTAACAAAATTTGTTTTCTAGGCCTGCATGGCGAGATCTGAGACCATAATATTGGTAATTTTACAAATTTAGTAGTAAGAATAATCAAATATGAAACTATCAAATCAAAATATATGTAATTTGCGGGGTGCCAAATGCCTTTGGGGGGATGCAAATAATTTCTGGAGCCCCCCCCCCCCCCCCCAAGAAAGTCCGTGCCTGGTTACAATATTCATTGTTTGAAGTATGTTAATTAACTTGTTATACTACCACAGCAAAGTGTTAAACTTTATTTTTCTTCACACGCGGTCGCTGCTGACGTGACAAAAGATTTATTCGACATCATCAATATTTTCGCATGCGTGAAGTTTATCATGCATGTTCATTGTGCTTCTCGCGCTTAGAGGAGGAGGGTTTAAAGTTTTGCTTAAATCTCCTAAATCCTAATGAAAGTTGCAATAAAGATTAAACCGTTCGATAAATCTTATATCGCGGTAAGTTAAGGCAAAAGCCATTTGTTGCGGGACTCTTCTATTTATTACTCCTCTGCACTAAGAGGATAACATGTTGTCTTTAATATTGAAATTGCAAAACGTTGAACGTTTTTACATCGGAACGTCATCGACCAGTCAATGAGATTATTGGCTTATGAAGCTCTTCATAAATTTCTACTTGATCCAGAAAGGGATGACTCAATGCTTCTTCGGCATAAGGTCTATCATCAATCTTATAAGAGATCAACCATGATACAAACTTTTTAGCCTTAGGATCTTCAAGATTGACCAAGTAAATTGGATTTCCAGCCAAAATATTTCTCATACGATCATGCCAAAGACCAAAGGGATGTTCACCTTGGGTTAAAATAAAGAAAGCGATCATTCCTGAAGCATGAATATCAGATTTCTTTTTAAAACGTCCTATCTCGTCCGCATTCCTTGCTTTAATTACTTCAGCGGGCATCCATTCTAGGGTTCCTTTCCCTAATGTATCAACTGTGGTCGAGTCTTCATTTAGAACACGACTTAGTCCAAAGTCTGTCAATCTCATGCGACCTTCATTATCAACCAAGACGTTCAATGGTTTGAGATCTCGGTGCAAAATTCCAAGATCATGGAGACATTTAAGCCCACTTAGGATTTGTTTGATCATTCTTGGACCATACTCTCTCAAGTATTCAATAGTTTTGGATTCAACATGTTCCTTCAATGTTTCTTCACACAGATCAACAATTAAATAAACGAAGGTTGCGTCTTCGAGAAAAGTTCGATAGCTCACTATAAATGGTGACACGACTCGACTCAGGATATTTTTCTCATTTTCAGCTAAATCTTCAGATGCTGGTACCAAAATCCTTTTTACAGCTACTTCACTGCCATCTTCCATGATACCAACATAAACAAATGTGCCCATACAACCTCTTCCGAGCAGATAATCTTTCTTTGCGGAAAAACACTTTAATGTTGATCCAACCTGCGGTAGATTAAATAAACATTATTTACAAATGTTGCAAAACTCGTATGCCGTAGTTTCTTTAAGAATGTCAAAAAAATAATATGTTAGTTTATTTAGTTTATATTAATAGACTGCCTAATAATCAAAAGTAAAACTCTGAAATACCAAATTAAGGTACTTCATATGATTCTTGTTTTACAAACGTCCAGTTGCGCTGCCAGCTCAACAATTGGGGGGGGGGGACGGGGGGCAATATTCATATATTCGTGTTCACAGACCTTAAAAACAATCGATTTCAAAGAAAATTAACAATGCAGAACACGAATATATGAATATGTGCCCCCCAATTATCGAGCTGGCGGCGCCGCAAAATTTTTTTTCCGTGGACAGTCGGACTCCTCATAGATAGTCGGACGCATCATTGACCCGCGCCCTTAAACAATATATTCAGCGGATACTCTTCTTATTAGATGCGCCTTCCCAAAGTTGCGCACGCAATTGAATGGTGATTTCAAAATATTTAATATTGTATTGTTTGGTTGAGATGCCAAAATCCGAGCAGGACACATTGCGGCTTCATATCTTGTACGGTGATGACATCTGACATATTTTATTAAGTAATATTCGCCACTGATTCCCACTTGCTTTTCTTTACTTTTGTAACTGTTTGTAAGTTTAATTGTTTCCGATTCCATAATTCTGAAAAACATTGCAATATCTTCCGTAGCGATTGCAGAATACCCGTCCACTTTTTAAGCTATGCCTTTCAAACATCATGAATACGATGTATTAATACATCTATATTTATTCTCAATAGATTAATAATAAATAGATTGATAGCTCTATATTGTAGTGGATACACGGATACGCAGTCAAGTAGTTATTTTGGGAACGAGGCATACAGTGATCGAGATTAGCATTAGATCAAATTCTCATGCTATACGTAGCTTCTATATTTTAGTGGATACGTAGTCAAGTAATTATTTTGAGATTAAGCGACAGTTAGTTAGCATTAATAGATTAAATTCTCATGCTGCAGAGAGCTTAATTTTAAATGTGATGTAATATGTAAATATGTTCCTCACAACCGGATATTGGTGTTTGACAGATTATGATTAATTAGCGTCGCTGGGAGAAATTTTTTTATATTATAAGGCATACACATTAAAAGTCTTACATGATATTTCCTTTATAATATCAATTCGTAATATTGTCTTAGTAATTAGTTTGTGTATATTAGAACGAGGCAATAAGATCTAGTATATACGTATCCAGTGAAACGTGGCCGGGGTACGTGATATAATATTACTAGTGGACGGATATTCGGCAATACTTCTATTTATGGAAAGTGGTCTTGATGGTCACTTTGTCTTTGAATCTTCCAGTATTTCCTTTCACTCTAGTTATCTTATCCTAACTCTCTTCAACTGAGATGATATATAGTTTTAACTAGCAATAGCAGTTCTGGAGTATTTTCGGAACTAGAAAAACAAAGTTTGTAGATTCACTATGGCATCGCGAAGCAAATTATTCATCTTTCTACACGTGGTCGAAGACGAACAACGTGCAGTGATGGATATATGGTGCACCAGTGGGTTATGCAGGGTATGAAGAGATCCATCGATAATGCGCAAAGGCCTGGACGCGGATCAATGATGCGTCCGACTATCAATGAGGAGTCCGACTGTCTACGGAAAAAAAATTTGCGGCGGCGCCACTGCAAATGTCGTCCGCTCCGTGCTCAGTTTTTTCCGCTAGTCGGTCAGCAGCTAGCTACTACTTATACTGCAAAAAGGATGGGAGTTCTGGATGTTCCCTCTCTCCTTCTGAAGTTTCACCAAATATAAACAGTTGCTGAGTTAATATGCAGCGGTACTAAGTTTTTGGCAGCAAACTGCGAACTTCTGTGCAAAATATTCACAATTTTGACAGAGCCATAGATGAGATCCTTTTTTTCAAGCAAAAGTTGATTATTGTTAGCTTAAGTAGTATTTGTGGTGGTTATGTGGTGGTGGTGGTCAAAACTGAACCTCACAAATAATTTCACAGTAGTGTAGTTATGTATTTATACTTGCATGTTTTATATAGTATAAAGGCCTGTAAAATCAGTATTTACGTTGTCCAGTTTGCAGTCCGTAGTATGTCGTGTTTTAGTGTTAGATGCATGGATGGACTTAGTATGGGATTCTAGTTCTGTTGTCCAATCCTTCAATCATAGCTGTATGTGTATTTTTTATATAATATGATTGTAAAGTTAATAAAAAAAATAAAAAATAAAAAAAAAAAATATATATATAGGTGTTTTAAAATAGTACTTAACACGCTTGTCTTGTTCATTTTATACGCTTAGGGTTTACGATTTTCTGCAATCTATTATCCCTGATTATTTTCTTATAAAGCGCAGACAAATAAACTGTTTGGCTGCTCGTCCCATCAATCGATTTTTCGGGTTTCCGATTGAATTTTTGGACCAATCCCATATTAATCAAAATTTTGATCTCAACAAGTCTAGACAAAATTCCACCACAGCATTGAAAGAGCATCACAAAATTAGTAATATTCCAAAGTTTTGTTGCGAAATGTTGTAAAATGCGGATAATATAGCCTTGCGAAATTTGCAATTTTCAGTCATTTTGTATTACGAGCGAGAAACGGGTACCACTTTTCCAAAATTTTGATCTCAACTAGCCTAAACAAAAATTTCATCACAGCTTGAAAGAGCATCACAAAATTAGTAATATTCCAAAGATTCGTTACGAAATGTTGTAAGATGCAGATAATATAGCCCTGCGAAATTTGTAATTTTCAGTCATTTTGTATTACGCACGGAAGTGGTAACCATTTCCCATTTGTAATACAAAATGACTGAAAATTGCAAATTTTGCAACGCTATATTATCCGCATTTTACAACTTTTCGCAACGAAACTTTGGAATATTGCTAATTCTGCGATGCTCTTTCAAGCTACGATGAAAATTTTGTCCAGACTTGTTAAGTTCCAAATTTTGGTTAATGTGGGAATCCCAGTTCTCGGTTAACCGAATAACCGCATCACCCTATGTGGGATTGGTCCCGATAATTGATGAACTTTAGAATTCCCAGGTGCAATAGCCAGGCGGAAGTGGTACCCTCGGCCTGGGCTTACGCCCGCAAGCGCCGTTGGCTCGGGGGAAATTTAGTTGAAAATGTATTACCTTTGTCAACTTTTCATCACTCAATGCTTTTAATTTCTCAATTTTCTCGCGATGTTTCCTGGACTTGTTTAGTTCCAGATTGAGAATATTCGCGATCTCTTCATTGCCACATAGAAGTTCCACCTCCTTTCGTATATCAACTTTAAACTTCAGAAATGTTTGAACTACAGCAGTATTGCCATCATAGCATGCTTTAACCAAACAACAACGCCCCAAACGATCGGTCTTATGAGTGTCTTTGATTGCACCATGTTGCAGAAGGTAGTCAACTATTAATTCGTTGTCCTTTATACACGCCCAATAAAGAACTGTTTTGTCTCCACGACGTGTTTTTGTTGTAACCTTGGCACCATTCTTGACTAAATATTCGACTATTGCTAGCGAACCTTTTCTAACAGCAAAATGCAAAGCAGTGGCCATACCCTTGCTTTTACAATTTACATCAGCACCATTTTCAACTAAATATTTGACAATTTCCAATGAATCCGACTCAACAGCATAGTGAAGAGCAGTATTATCCCACTCATTTTTAAAATTCACATTCGCACCTTTCTGAATTAAATATTTCACGACGTTTAGTGAACCCTTTCTAGCAGCATAGTGAAGAGGGCTATCATTATCATTGTTTTCACGGTTTACATTTGCACCATGTTCAACTAAATATTCGACAATTTCCAGTGATCCGATTCGAGCAGCCACACTCAAAGCAGTGGCATTACTCTTGCTTTTACAATTAATATCAGCACCATATTCAACTAAATATTTTATCATTTCCAGTGAATTCAGTTCAGCAGCATAGTGAAGAGGACTATCATTGTGATTGCTTTCGAAATTTACTTCCGCGCCAAGTTCAACTAAATATTTCACAACTTCCAATGATTTATAGTGAGCAGCATAGTGAAGAGCAGTTTTATTTTCCACGTTCTTACAATTTATATCAGCGCCATGTTGAAGTAAATATTTGACCATTTCAAGTGAATTCAGTTGGGCAGCAAAGTGAAGAGGACTACCATTGCCATTCTTTTCAAAATTAACATCTGCACCATGTTCAACTAAATATTTGACAATTTCCAATGAATCCTTGAAAGCAGCATAGTGAAGAGCAGTTTTATTGTCCACGTTTTTACAATTTATATCAGCACCTTGTTCAACTAAATATGTGACAATCTCCAGAGAACCAGATGATGCAGCATAATGAAGAACCGCCTTGCCATCATCGTCTTTTTCACTAACCTCAACACCAGATTCAACCAACTGTTTTACTTCCTGAAAATTTCCTGTTTCAGCAGCAGCCAAAATTCCCGACATATTTGTATATCTATATAATAACAGAGGTAACAAGGGAATTGAACGAAGCTTGTCATTTGCCAAGATATACTAGTACGAAGATATTAATGCTTAGATTTTGACATGCAAGAAAATATTTAGGTACGAATTATATGACACAACTAAATATATTAATTTATTACATACAAAAAATGGTTAGGACCTGGTACAAGATATTGCAACATCATTTGTTTAAATTTCAAAGTGGGGTTTTGTTTCTCAAGAATGCTCACTATCTTATCTTAATCTTGACGAGTATTAACGAGAAAAAATTACAAATGTTGAAGAGAAAAATTGGTATATTATGAATTTTTGTATAAAATATGATCACCGCGCGCGAAATTTACGTAAGAATTTTCAGTATTTCGATGGTGACAAACAAAACAGTTGTTTGCCATAAGATATCCAAGCCATAAAGTTTTAATGACAAATAAGTTGGGAAACGAAAATCCGCTCGTCTCGTGTGCGCACTTTTCCATTTTACCGGTCATGCGTGTCCGGTAAGCGATAATATTTGCGGGTCAAACTGTCAAATTTACTGATGAATGGAGTAAAATTATATATATCAGATCCAGATATTCTAAGTATGATGAAGGGTGATCACGTCAAATTTGAAGGACAAATACCAATCCAACATATGTCACCCTCAAATATCCTCCCTGCTTCTCAATAAAAATAATTGAAATAATCGGTCGCATTCCTGAAAGCAACGTAGCCGCAAAAGGTATGAAATGCGCCTCATTTTCAAAGTTGGCACTGTTCAGTGTCCACCCCTATGGCGTAAAACTCAGGTATGTGATAAACCAGGCTATACTACTATCTAATCAATGTACGTAATTGGCAAGTTCGCAACAAACTTGGGAACCGCGCGTTGAAAAGTGACTTGAAATCGACAATAAATCTTGTTGAAGAATGAAAGTAGTGATACA
>CACRXK020015489.1:0-12169 GCA_902702795.2 Paramuricea clavata
TATAAAGTTTGTTTCGGTACTTGAATAATGCCTCAAATGGGTCGATCTCTTTTTTACTCGCACCAGCTTTTTTGAGCATTCTTTTGGCAGTTTGTACAGCTCTCTCAGCTCCACCATTTGACTGAGGATAGTCTGGCGAGCCAGTAACATGCTGAAATCCCCATTCCTTAGCAAATTGTTTAAATTCATGACTAATATCAAACAGATTGCGTGAATTACTGTATTGAGGTCCATTATCACTTGTTCTGGTACCCACACCTTGCAAATACTCTTTCAGGTTATCAGGAAGGAAAGCATGTCGCACCCCGCTGACAAAGCAATTTAATCAGTTTCACGATACTTAGAATAGAAATCAGCTGCCAATAAATAGGTCTTTCCCGCATGTTCAAAAACGTCTGTACCCACAACTTGCCAAGGTGAACCTGAAATGTCATGTGGATTCAGTGTTTTTCTCTGTTGATTATTTCAATAGGCATTACAAATTTGACAGGAATTAACCTTATCCTTGATTCTATCATTGACGGCCAAAATACGTAATCTCGATCTAGCAAAACAGACACCTTTGGATTCTTCGAGAATAGCACTGTGTATTTCATCCAATATTTCACTTCTCATTCTTCCTGGAACAACCAATCTCTCAGTCTTGAACAATAAGCCATCTTCCAAACTTAATTCTTCTCTGTAACTCTAATACTCTCGTGCCAGTTCACCAACCTGGTCTTTAAGTCCAGACCAGCCTTTCCCCACACACTCGATTTACCAGTCTAGAGGTTTCATCAACACTGGTTGCATCTCTGAACTTTGACATGGCACTTTCTTCCATTCCTAAACTATCAATTGGACCGACTCCAATTTAATCACCAAAGTCATCAGTCGATTCGAGAGTGCTGATGGACGCTCGCCATGACAATCAGAAATCACTTGTTGCTTCCCTTGAACATATCTTACATCCAGTAGTATAATGTAAGTTTTGACAACATTTGTTGTAATCTTGGCGGCGTCTCGTAAGTGGTTTCCTAGAAGTAGTTTGCAAGTAGTTATGCTCTGTTACTACAACTACTATCCGTTTGTACATATAGGTATGAAACATTTTCATCCCCCACATAATCGCCAATAATTCTCTCTCAATATTTGCGCATATCTCTGTTCGCAATTAATTAATGTTCTCGAACCGTATGCCACAGCTTTACCCTTTTGTAGTACTACACCACCAAGCCCAGTGGTGCTTGCATCAACACTTAACACGTTTCTTTACTGTTATCAAAATAATCTAGTGCTCAGCTATATTAATGCCGAGTTTGTCCACGTTTTAAGCAATCAGTGCACGCGAGGAACACGCGAGATTTTTAGAGACGCGTGGCTGTGATACAACAGTGAGATATTACGTAAAAGGGTTTTATATTTTGAATAGTACTATAAAATTTACAAGAGATTAATTATGGCGAGTATATTCGTTTTATGAATTCAAACCTTCGCGTGTGTTTACCAGGTTAGTATTTTTATAATTTATACACCAATAAACGCATTATTTTTACTATATGTTATATCTAGTCAACTGTCAAGAACTTAAAACCCACAATGGTTAATATCTATCTATGTATCTATCTATCTTGTGCGACTGCGAAGCTTTGAATTAAACTTCGAATATTTAAATATCCAGCTGTTGCCAGTGACTTGCCAAAGGCTGTTTCATAAAATATCACGTCGCGGCGTTGTTTATAGAAACAGAAAATGATAACAGAATGGCAGTATCTTTCAATTTAAGTATCTGAGAACAATTTAAACAACAATACATCACACGAAAATGCAAAAAGGAGAGCGTTTTTACAGCTCCCCAAAGCATTTGTTTTGTGCCAGGCAGTGCCAGTGTGTAGTATACTGTATAAACAATATCATAATATATGTAGCATTTTTACAGCTTAACACGACTACACTGTATATTAAAACGTGAAATACATTATTTACTCTGTCTATTAATGCCGGACAATTTTAGTTGTCAGGGGGCAAGCACCTTAATTTTCCACTGGCTGCTGAAAGACTCTAAGGTCTTGACAACTTGCTGACTAAAGACTTGAAGTCTTTCCCCTATTTACAGTACAGGTATAATATTAAGCTTAATTAATTTATCATTTAAATGTTTATTTATACTATCCGTACTGTAAAACAGTTTTCACTGGCTGCTGAAAGACTAGGTCAAATGTGAAATACATTATTTACTCTGTCTATTAATGCCGAACAATTTTACTTGTCAAGAGGCAAGCACCTTAATTTTCCACTGGCTACTAAAGACTCGAAGTCTTGACAACATAAGTTTCCACTATTCACAGTATACTATTTAGTTTAATTTATCAGTTAATAAAATGTTTAATTATGCTATCCATACTGTAAAACAGTTTCTACTGGCTGCCGAAAGACTCTAGGTCTTGACAACCTGCTGACTAAAGACTTGATGTCTTGACAACATAAGTTTCCACTATTCACAGCATACTATTTAGTTTAATTTATCATTTAATTAAATGTTTAATTATACTATCCATACTGTAAAACAGTTCCACTGGCTGCCGAAAGACTCTAGGTCTTGACAACCTGCTGACTAAAGACTCGAAGTCATGATAACATAAGTTTCCACTATTCACAGTATTCTATTTAGTTTAATTTATAATTTAATCTTTTAATTTTAATTTATCTTTACTTTTACAGGGTTAGTTTCCACTGGACACCTGACGAAAGACTCTTGACAACATATATTTTAGCAATTTAGAGAATGAAAATAGGGTGATCATTGTAAATAGTTTTTCTAATGTACATAGTGGCAATGCACCGGGCTCTGCTATTTTACTCTGTATAATGCCAGGCAATTCAGGTTTGTTATAACGTCTTCATTTCTGCAATTTGTGTATATAGGTGCAGATGCTGGCAAAATTACAGCCTTCATTGTACATTTTCCTTCAAGATTCTCATTACTTCTGGCATAGTTGGTCTCGACGCTGGCTTGGCATCTTTGCAATGCCTTCCTAAGGATTCCAGACAGGCGTTTGGCTATTTCTTTCCAATGGTATATATGATTACCCCAAACGAAAAAACGTCACCGGATGTACTCACAGGCTGACCTCGCAAAACCTCTGTGGCAATATGGTTGTAAAAAGAAGTGTACTTTCGAGCTTTTGGTCTAGAAATTAAGCAAGCCTTACCAAAGTCTGTCAGAAAACCTTTCTTTCCTGTAACAAGAACATTGTTTGACTTGACATCACAGTGCAAAAAACCCTTGATGTGAACATAAAAAAGAGCTTCTGCAATGTCAAGTAAAACTGAGATCCACTCATTTTGCGGAAAGTAACAAATGTTTTGGTATGGTTTGGTGCAACAACTTATGAATTGTTACTGATTCCAAATTCTCATCACCAACAAACGGCATAACTAAAGAGAAAGGTTTTTCTTCAATTTGGACCCCTAATAAATATGGAATAGAGGCATGAGTTAGTGTATTCATATATTGTGCCTGATTCATAACTGCTTTTAAATCGGATGTTGGCAGCTTCTTCTCAACAACAGTAATCCCAAATCTCTTAAACGTTGTAAGTAGAACTGAAATAGAACTCGTTTTGTGGCAGTATTTCATGCAAATTTGGCTTGAAAACTCGTTGCTAAGGCGTTGCTAAGGAGATTATTTCAAAATAATATCAATTTTTTGCTTTTTTCGCCCGGATAAACGAAATATTTCATAAAATGAGCAATGTTATCATAAACTACAGTAGTTAAAGTACCTTAAAAACATAAAAAATTTTTTTTCAATTTTTCTTTAAAAATCAGTTCTAGAAGGGGTATGACCACCTTAAACGTTTTAAGAAAACAATCCCCATAGGTTCCATAGCCAACAGGAATAGTAGCTGAGTTATTTACTTCCAATGGCAACAACTCACATAGCCTAATTTGTTTTACTGAAGCAGTACTCATTTTGGTTAGTGAGGCATTACCAGTTGCAGCAGTATCCATTGAAACCTTTAACATTAGTAATAGAATTAAATTTCTATGTAAAAATTAATGTAGCCAACAAATAGTAAATCTGGTATTGTACTTTTAATCCCTCTCAATATTTATTTTGGTATAAGTTATTGTGTGGTGGTGAGTAGAATACATGCTTCCAGAAAGTACATCGTCTTGGCTACAGAGCCATGTTTTCATGGTTGAGATGCTAGGGTTTACATCATGTACTTGAAAACGAGATTCTATCGCCTACTCTATAGCCAATGATGTTCTGTACATTACCCTTTCGACAACTTTTTTTTAATTTGCATGCCAGGAAATAAATATTACCATTTTTTGAAAGGGCATGGCAAGGGAAACTGGTTGGTATGAAAAATTTTTTTCAAACTCATTAATTAGGCTAATTAGCCAATATGGCCGCTGTCAAATTAGTGAAAATACCACTGCGCGCTGAACATCATAACTTGAGCAAAAACCATTGTAATGCCACAAATGATATATTCTTAGAAAGCTTACAACATGAGCTAGTGCCTGACACTCTTTATTTTGATGTAACATCATGTTTAAAAATATTCTGTGATAAAATGTAAATTTTAGCCAATATTTTGAATTTTTAATTGCTAATTAGTAGGAAAATATGCCAGAAATTACTCATAATAAAAAATATTGACATTTGAAGAGTGTCAGGCACTAGCTAAAGGTATATACAATAAGTATACCAAGTATCAACCTTCTACTTCAAATATTAAAAAAGTTATGATGTCACAAAGATTACTCGTGATTAGAAAATCACCAAATAAGGAAAATGTAATGTTAAAGTTTCCTTTCATGTTGGTTTGTCTTGAAAAGGTTCAGAAGCTACCTGCTTCGTATGTTATGCCTTCATTTGCCTCAGTTGAGTCTATATAGCTCTTCCTGAGGTGCCTCAATGTTTTTCTTCTGATCTTGACATTATCTTTGCACTTTTTGGCCGACAGTTTGATCCGGGTGGTGTCGCAATCTTGGGCGCCTTTACAAGTAAAGACACCCGGAGTAATGTCCAAGTCCTCAAATATTTTCAGGAAGGATATATCTCCATCGTTGAATTTGAGGACAGCCAAATAAGTAGCCAGGGCTACAGTTTCTTGCTCCACATAGGTTGTTTTGGGGCATCTGTCCCAAATCATACCATTCAAACACTCATTAACATTCTGCGTCAAGCCATGCGTACACTTTTGCAACAGGTCAGGCTTACTTAGGTCATCAAATATTGGTTCAATTAATTTTACAATGCACCCTGGAATGCCATTCTTGTGTTTGTAGGACTCTTGATCTCTCTTGTACCCACACCAACTGTCCTCTCCATCAGGGCAGAGATGATGTTGTGGTTTTTCATCAGATGACGCAACATGGTAAAGAGTTGCCTTGATGGCTTTGGCCATTTTGGCAACATCATCCAAATTCTCTCTTACTGCCAGACCATAATAGTTCTGTAAAACGTCTATTTTACCATCTGTTAGCCTTCCTTTACCTGCCAAACCTTTCCCATCACTCAGCTTTGTGCCTTTATAGGTATTCTTCAACCTCCGTAACCTGCTACCGACTCGCTTTTGGACATGTCCGATGCACTCCAATTTCTTTGGCACACACTCATCCCCATAAGGCTTGCTATCAACAATAGTGCTGTATGTGGCAGAATCACCATCCCCTAGCATGTCCTTGTATTTAAGTCCCCGTTCAACATAGGACCGTTCAAAAATCCTCACAGCACCAACCGTTTCCATGCTGTTTGCACTTCCTGTGTGGTTGATCTTGCAGTGATGATTTGCCTTCCACTCTTCATATCCCGGCTCATTCACCTTCTTTTGCCATTTTTGACATTGTTGACACTTGTCAGACATTACTTCAACATCAACACATTTCTTGGTGTCCAACGATATAGCAGTCACCACGCCATTGTGCGATGAGTGACCTCTCTTCTGCCAACTGCCATCCAGAGATATACCACATTCTCCTTCGTCACTTCCACTCCTCTCTTTGACCTCCATTGCACTAGTGTTCATGCTGTCATTTGCCAATTGTTTGACGATTGGTAAAAGTTTCTTATTTTGAATCTTAGTAAAGTTGCGGCGAGTTGGCGGTGAAGGCATATTCAAAATTTTGGTGAATGTTGTCATGGCAGTGTGGCCTCTACCAATTTCTCTGAAAGCCAGTACTGCTCTAACATTAATTTCAAAGGAATGTCCTTGTTTCTTCGATGTATTGAAACAGTACTTCCACTCACATTCCAAATTTTGACATTCCAAAACAACATAATTGGAAAAGCCATTCTTTTTCTTCATGTCAACATGGGAACTCATGTTGCCACCACATTCAGGGCATTTTAAAATGTCATCGAAAACACCAAATAGAACAGACAAGTCCATAAATATTGTACCTGCAGTCTTCTCTGTGTTAATTTTCTCAGTGGAAGCTCCAAAATTTGCACTTTGGTCACCTATTTTAGCTCCAGAAGGTCCAGAGATCTCATCATTGGGACCGCCATCTTTAAATTTTTTCGCTGCTTTTGAGGGTGGAATTCTGGCCCTTTTTCTTTTTCTATTACGATTATTTCCCATTGATATAATAACACTAAGAGATTGATAGTACTAATCAACCAGAAAATGCTACTTTTCGAATCAATAAGATGTAAAATAACGAAGATTATTGAAGAGAATTGACACGCTGTTGTAAATATTTTTAGACTGCTCACAAAATTACTTTTCATAGCTATGCGACCACCCCTCCCAAATAGACCAATCACAATAAAGCTAGATGAAAGTCCTAAATAACATACATCAAAAGTAGAACTGAAATAGAACTCGTTTTGTGGCAGTATTTCATGCAAATTTGGCTTGAAAACTCGTTGCTAAGGAGATTATTTCAAAATAATATCAATTTTTTGCTTTTTTCGCCCGGATAAACGAAATATTTCATAAAATGAGCAATGTTATCATAAACTACAGTAGTTAAAGTACCTTAAAAACATAAAATTTTTTTTTTCAATTTTTCTTTAAAAATCAGTTCTAGAAGGGGTATGACCACCTTAAAGATTATCTTGAGTCCATGACTTTATTTTTTTATATTTTTTTTATATTCAATCTATCATATAGGATGTAGACGTAGTAGGTAAGGACTGTCCAATTTGTCCAAAGTATAAATCTATTATGGCAAATTATATATTAGAATCATGTACTGCATTTAACGACACATCTCTTTTGAATTTTATGCTTTAAGAATCAGTTAAGTTTATATATTCTAACTAGTATATTGCTATTTGATGAAGCCATATTTTAGTATTTATTTAATTTATTTTGAGGAAGGTTTGAAAACTTTAAATTTTACCCGGAGGAAATTTGAACAGGTTTTGCAACTCTGTAGCCATGTAAAATGTACAGTATATATATGTGCAGATTATCAGGTGCTGTAAATCCCGCAACTTAAAATGCGGTAACTTTGTTCGGCAACTTGAAACGGGACAAATGTAATTTTGTAGTACGTCTCTATTTCTACAAATTTTAGCCTTACCTTGATTCCCGCAACCTGATCGACATTACATAGTTCATTGTAGACCTCATCACGTAACTAGAATGTAAAAATAAAAACAATTTTGCTAAAGGTTTTAACTGGGGTTCAGTTTTTATATCATGAACGCCCAGCCACGTCGTCCTCTGTCGTCCGGGTGAAGCCCATCCTACAATTTACATGCATACGGTATAGCCCACTCTATAATGTGTAGAAATATTGGGTCGAAAGGTTTTTGTAGGCGGAAATTTCGAGTGTAAATTTTATACATTGTTAGATCTAACCAGGAGCAGCTGTGAGTATTAGGCTGCGTCCAGACTGGGTGCCCGTCACTTGTTTTGGTACCTAGTTTGAACATGATGCTTCCAAATGAAATTGGGCACAGTGCCCAAGAATGGGCACTACCTCAAGAGGCAGTACTCAACAACGGCACTGTGCCCAACATGTTTTGTGAACCATTTTGAACGTTGGGCACCAGTGCCGGACACTCAGTCTGAATGCAGCCTAATATTGGCTCATACATATACCTGTTGAAATGTAACAATTTGTTTATGACTTGCAGCTTGAGCTTCAGAAAGCATCAATTTGAGATCACAACCCTGAAATTTAGCAAACTATTATTAATATAAACATAAATACTTTGCATCTTTGCATGGTATGAAGCTTTTTTTAGCGGAGAAAATATCTGCAATGTATCATTCGAGTTTATGCGCTATAAATTGATGTTATGTGCTATACATTGATGTTATGTGCAAATACATCAATGTCATAAACCGATACAACTAAAAGATAAACCGATACAACCAAAAGATAAACCGATACAACTAAAAGATGAGGAAACGGAAGTAAATACAAATAAAAGTTTGAGTGTTTTAACAATAATTATTATTAGCATTACAAAATTACTGGATGCTGATTGGTTGAGAGGAGTACAATTATTTCATTAATTGTACTGCAGTACAATTAACGATTTTCCCAAAACAAACAAAATGGCGGAAAGGTATTTTAACACACAAACGTGAACTGAAATTGCCCTAGAGGACACATTTTGCTTCAACAAAGAACTAAATGAACATATGAACAAAAGCACCAAATTTTGGTTGAAAGTCTGGCAGGACTGGACTTTGGCGAGAGAATATGATGTTGACATTGATAAGTATCCAATTTTGTCATACTAATAATAAACAAGTAATCATGCGATGTTGCTATAGTACTCGTGATGTTTGGAAATTTGCCAAATTGGACTCGTCCCGGCGGCTCGTCCAATTTTGGCAAAATTTCCAAACATCACTCGTACTATTAATCCCTAATTGTACTCGCCATCGCATGATTACCTATACGAATCACCGAATCATACACACATTATTTATACACAGACGCATTATTTGGTACAAACAAATTCTTAGTTCGTGGTATTCGGAAACGAGAATTCAGTTCTTCGGGTAACGATGTGAACTGCTGCACTGAACTCTTGTGATACTGCGTTCGGGGTTCTAATGCGACTGTGTAATCTTATTCCATGCTCAGCTAAATTAACAAGTCATCTATTCGCTACGTTACTTTGGCTCAGTACTATGGTCAAAGTTGCATAGCGATATTAAAAGCTCATCCAGCATTGCGATATTCAAGAACATGATTCGCAAATTAGACATTGAAAGTATGCTGGACAATAACTGTAATTGCTGCATTTTATGCAGCACTTAGCACTTATTATCTTTACATATATATTTATAAAGTAGATTATAGTACTGCATGATATTATAGATAAATATAGTGTCCCGAATTAGCTACTATTGCTAAATAATGTATAGACACTTTAATAAAGTTTATTATTATTTATTATTTATTATTATTATTACTCACGTGTTTGCGAAGAATGCTGTAAATTGGTCACCGCGCTTAAAATCTTAAACATCTGAACAAAATCCTGAACATTTGATATTCTGCCCTGTCTCTCTTCTGCCATGTTTTTCAATATGTATTCACTAGCTTGGCGCCACTTGGCACGCACGATTTTGCCGAGTCGCTCTACTTCCGTTTTTCCAATTTACTTCCACTTCCTCATCTTTTAGTTGTTTTACTTCCGTTTTCTCATCTTTTATTTGCATTTACTTCCGTTTCCTCATCTTTTAGTTGTATCGGTTTATCTTTTGGTTGTATCGGTTTATCTTTTGGTTGTATCGGTTTATGACATTGATCTATTTGCACATAACATCAATGTATAGTACATAACATCAATTTATAGCGCATGAACTCGATTGATACATTTCAGATATTATGTCCGCTAAAAAACTTCATAGCATGGTGATACAGTATATAAATACAATCCAATATACTGTATCACCGTGAAAAAATACATTTGTTTTTGTATTCACCATCGAAATAAGAAATTTCGATGGTAAATAAGAAGATTCAAAACATCTTCTCAAACGTACCTTTTCAGTATGTCTGATATTATGGTTACACCGTATGTAAAATCAACATACTAGTACATTACATGTCAAATTGACTTACTCTCCTCAAAGCATCCAAAGCACTTGCTGGTCCACTGGTTTTCATTCTAGGAACAACATAGAATGAAATACAGACATATAATCAAAACAAACATTGTGTTTGCCTTAATGTCAAGGTGGAGAACAGGCAAGTTTTTGCATTTCACTACAATACAATTTTGAATTGGTGACCAGTTTTCCATCACAGTCTGTCATTTTGCCGGGACATTTTTGCGTTTTTTTCATTAGCATAGTCATGGGGTCCTTGTCGAAGAGTCCGGTTTGTACAAGCCATGCCTTTTTGGGTAAATATTTGTTCTGCTATATATTCTAATATTTGTACAAAATATTGTATAACATACTGTAAATCCAAATAAATTTGTGAAAAAAATACAAGTAGTAAACACTTCTTTTGCTATCAGGGTTTACTTATGCGTTAACAGTCTTTAAAATACTCATTAATAATTCATAAACCTTCTGGCAAATCATGTCAGCCATAATATGTCACGTGGAGTGACTTTATATATCTGATAAAACAGTGCTGCTCGTGTTTTAAATAGTAGCAAAGTTAAATTTAATGCAGCAAAATAGAATACATACATGCAACAACTCCTCTCCCACATTTTCCAAACATTGTTTCAGCTTGAGTAAGCAGAATAGCGTAAATTTCGATCGCTGCTGCTCTATCTTTACGGTATCGAGCACTCTTTAGCATTGTGGGAACCAAAACACACTTAGTCTGGTACATGGTTATATATTTGCATACCTTACAAAATGGCATCTTTGAATATTTAGTTTTCTTGCAAATTTATTCGCCGCTTGTCGAGATCTGACGTCATTTCTAAACCATAAAATAATCTTTCCAAATTGCTCTAGATGAGGAAGGACCTGAAATAACATCAAAATATGAGTTGATGAATAACATTAATAGTAACCTACGGTATACATTTATTTAAACCAAGGGCCTTGATGACGCGAGGGAAAGGCTTTTACCTTAGAGCACTGGTTCGTACAAGCTAGGATGAGTTTAAAATGCAAGGACTTTCAAGGCCATATAGTACATGCAGTATCAGGGAATTCAAGGCTGAAAAGGAGGCGTTGGGAATCAGTAAAAAGTTACGTAAGGGTTACACCGTTCAACGAACAAAATCAATTAAAAAATCTCCGTTTTTTAAGACAAACCATTTCAGAAAATATCTAAAAACTAGAGCATAAAGAATGAGATAATTTCCGGACAAGGGCCTTCGCTCGAAACGTCGAAGTTTTGCTTGTATTTTTCAGATTTACTGTATTTCTCTTAATCCGCCTGTCTTGAAGAATTAAAAGACTTTCAAACACTTCTTTATAAACTCAAGGACTTCCAAGCGTTGAATTCAAGGAATTTCAAGGACTCTCAAGTTTTGTCCGAAACCTGTTTTCGCCTCTGTTCCTTTTAAATAAATAAATCTCAGTTACACGAAGGCAGGGCAGACCGCGTCGAGGAGAGATGATTTATGTTCAATCATAGAGTAGTGTTGTCTTTACTCCATGTTTACATGAAATTGCGTTTAAAATATTATCGGACATAGGTCCAAAGTCATCACGCTAGTTAGGACAAAACAACCATCACTAAGCCGGAGTGAATTTCGAGCGCGGAAGCGTAACAGCTTTAGGAAAAAAACAGACGCATGGAAATACACAAGTAGAAATTGTGGAAGAGTTTTGTAGATGGAAATTTGGAGGATGAATACGTTTATTAGACCTAACCAGGAGCAGTTGTGAAAAATGTAACTCTAGACCTTCTGACAGGAATCCAACCTGCGGTCATGACTCTCCAGGTAGTCCAGATTTATCCCGCAAGGAAAGTTGACAGATAAACATAATCGAACATCAGCCCCCAATAGGGATTAACCGAATTCTGTCTCTATTTGAAATACAGTAAGGTGGAAAACCGCACATTACAACTCGATAAATGTACACGACAGGTGCTACTCCACCATTATGCACTTTAAGTTTTCGAGGCCGCCATGTTTGCTTTTTTGAGAATCATTTTAACTCACTACCATATCGCCGGCAAGCAATTAGAAAAGCTAGTCACACCTTTTGCAATGTCATTGAGACTTATCAAACCATCCAGGTTGATAATCACAGTCGAATATGATAGAAGGACA
>CACRXK020015490.1:0-12168 GCA_902702795.2 Paramuricea clavata
TAATAACAATTCACATTACATAAGAGCACAAGTATTGTTTATGAGTTGGAATACTTTGATTGAGTTGAGAATTGTTTGATTGATCGACTTGGGAATATTATCCAGTGCTGGTTGAGTGTCAGAAAATTATGTCCTTAAATAGCCACCTATAAAATGTTTCTAGTTCTATTTCCTGTAGCTACTTTATATATTTCATTATCTTTTTGTATGGACATATGATAACTGATTTCAAGCACCATGTTTCATGCCATGTGAACAAAAATGTAGTATAGCAGTTTTAACATTCTGGCTAAAATAGTTATCTGGCCAACATTGAGATATAAATACTGATAGTTTTGGTGGAGATAACATTACCATCATGTAACATAGTCAGGGGAAAAATTCTCTAATCCTTACATCTGCTTTGTTTTGTTTTAGATGTTTAACATTGAATGATATTACATGTATTGCATTTTATTATATTATATTGTAGTAAAGTATGAACATCTGATCATTATAGTGTGGTATAAAGCAATATGCTATATGCTTGTGATGTTACTCTGAGTGTGTATCCACACCGGTGTTACTCTGAGTGTGTATCCACACACTCTGAGTGTGTATCCACACACACTGTGCCCGATGCATATTTTTGTATTCAAGCCTGCCCGGTGTGGATACACACTCAGAGTAACATCACAGGCATCTTATTCACCTGAGTACACTACACCAACACAACAAATATCATAATATATGCTATATATTGAATTTTTTACAACAACTAGGTAAAACAGTAATAACACTTTTGTCTTAATTGATGCCGTGCAACAGATACTGCCAAGATGTGGTTCACACCAGCAACTTTCTACACAATTTGTATTGTAACTATTGTTCACACTAGCAACTTTCTTCAGGACTGTGATCATGTTTTTCAAATAAATGTCACAACAGAAAATACAGTTACTATTGTATTTTCATCAATGTTCCTACATGTATCATGAGAAGAAATTTGCCAAGAAAATTGCTAGTGCGAGTAAGGGTTAATGACAATGTTTAGAACATCTGACTCAAAACAATTTCTTGGAACAACAGTATTCTACATATACAATGTTATCTTGATCTAACAGAGCACATATTTTCTTCCTGCCGGCGTGGGGAACCCGGAACACAATGTCTACAGTTGCAGCAGTCCAGATTTTGGTGGGTGTAGCCATGAATATGGTGGTGGTGATGTGCAAATTTTTCCATGAATGAGAACCTACAGTATCAATGTTTCCAAAAAAAAGATTTACATGGGGTATATACCCTTTAAAAAGATTACACTATGCATTTTTTGAAGGTTCACAAACAATGCCATGTCATTCAACATTGTACATTTTTGTCCAGTGCAGTAGTGATATTAATTTTAATATGCAATCACACAAAAGTGCTATACAGTACCAACATACAGTACAGTACAATCATGTCCGATGTAAAAAAATATATGCTGCTATCAAAAAGTTCATCTGGAGATGCCTGATTATGAATTACAAAACAATAATCATCCAATAACTCAATCCCAGTAGCATTTTGATAACAGCTCACCATATAAAGATGAAATCAGTTTTATCCTTGACTGAATCTAGTACTGAGGTGATTAAATTAGATTTCAAGTACTATATTAGTCTATACAATTGTCTTGAACAAGTTGAACTATAAAACTCAGAGATCCCATACTTTCTCAAACAGTAAATGAATGTAATTGCCCTAGCTTAAAAATTGTCACAAATTCACAGCGAATTAGAGATCCAGTCTCGACTCAGGAGAACGAAATAATCAAATGTATTAAACAAATATTTACCTTTATATGTACGACATGGCGAAGCGCTTGACTGAATTTCAAATAAACACACTTTAAAGGCATCCTTGTTGGCGTAATATTCTTTCCTTCTTCTCATATTGTTTCAATGATTTGTTATTAATCGGATTTCACTTCATAAAAGTCACAAATCGTTGAAAATCTCTTCGAAACTGTGTATTCCCACTCCTTGTATCAACAAATATAGAATCGCGCGTATATTACGCAATCGGACTGGAAACCATGGAAACGAAAGATAAGTAGTCTACCAAAACAAAAAGAATCGCACATGCGCAGCACGGACTGTAACCCGTCTTTAAAATATTAAAATTGTTAGAAATGCTGTTATTAAAACTTTATATTTTATAATAACATAGATCGCCGTCGATGTGCTGTTGCTTTGAAATTGGCAATATATAAATAGTGCCGGAATATATTGGACCTCACTATTTTGAGGGTCTGAATGGGGGGTTGTGCATGTCAGTTGTCAGTTAAAATTTAGCTTGTTTGTCAGCTATCAGTTAATATTTTGGCGTGTCAGTTAAACACAGTTAATAATTAACTTGCCAAATTCTGTTTGGGTAATTAGTCGTTTTTATAAAAACTTGATTAAATGTGCTTTATTTTGTATGCTATATATAACATATGAGACATATATATATATATATATATATATATATATATATATATATATATATATATATATATATATATATATATATATATATCTCACAAATCCAGGCGTAGAATCGCTTTAACAGCTCTTCAACATGGAGTTATGATAAACTTCAATAAGTGTTACTTAAAGTGTCTTCTAAGTGCACCACGGGAGTCCGCTGGCATATGCAGAGTCTGCAGTCAGCTCAGCTATCCCTTTGAGTCCTTTGACGGTCTCTGAAAACCCTTTGAGTCCTTTAAGTCCGTTAATAGTTTTATTTAAAGTCTGAATTTTTTCTGACTTTCACGAATTTTATGTGTTTTATGGCGATTAATTCGATCTTTTATTCGGATTTCTAATTTACCCCTGATCAAAGAGGCCGAAGTATGGAAAAAAGTCCAATCAAACTTCAATTGTCAGTTAACAGTAAAGTTTTACTTGTCAGTAAACAGTTAAAAAAATCGTTATTTGTCAGTTAACAGTTATCTTTAAGGCCGTTTGTCAGTTGTCAGTTAACCCCATTCAGACCCTCTATTTTGGCGCCAAATATCGAAATAAAATTTGCATATTTTTATACATATTAAAATAATAATATTAACATATTTAAATCATTAAACATTTACATACAAACCTTGATCAAGGATCCCTGCAACCAGATCATTATAAACATCATTTAAAGAAAAATTGTCTGGAACTCGTACGCCTATCCAGGGCTTCAAAACTTGTGTTCCAGCTCGTATTTGAACGACAACGAAAGGCATGTTGAAACAATATGGCCGCCAATGTTCGGTTTCCGACTACTTCCGACCAATTCCGATTTAATAATAATAAAAAAATTATTCCGGGCGGCCAATTTTTCAGGGGCGGGCGGCGATGAAAAACTGAAAATTATTTTTAATTGGCCTAAAGGCCGTGTTTACACTATGACGCTACGGCTAAACACTCCGTTAAAAAATTACTACGTTTCTAGTATTGAGACTATGTTGTGTTTACACTATAACGGAGTGGTTTGCCATAGCGTACTAACTACGGAATTATATTGTGTTTACACTATACGGAGTGGGTTGCCGTAGCGTATTAACTGCGGAAATCAATTTCGTTAAAAATTCACTACGTTTCTTAGTATTGTGTTTACACTATAACGGAGTGGTTTGCCGTAGCGTATTAACTACACACCACTACGTTTGGCACTCCGGATGCAAATCACTACGCTACGGTAAATTTGCCGTAGCGTCGTAGTGTAAACGCGGCCTAATTTCTACACATAACATTTCCAACGAGCATGCCGTTTGTAAGTCATTCCGTTCGCTAAAAGGAATAGTCTCCCGAATATACATCAATACTCCGCCTCCGTGTCTGTTGCGATCTTTTCGAATTAGATGAAAACCACTAACGCTTATTTCATCATTCGAAACCGACTCATTAATTTTAGATTCATTGATAGCTAAGATATCTAGAGGATTATTTAGCATAATTACGCGGAGTTCGTCAATGTGCTTTGAGAGGCTATTAATATTTAAGCATGCAATTTTTAACCCTTTCAAATTGTTTAAGTCAATAAGGGAGAATTGATTATTAATATTATTGTTATCATCACTACTTATCTTGATTGGGTCACACCAAGGTTCTGTCAGGACCTCCTTGAACGGTTGTTGTGATCTTTGGGGACTCAACATCATACTAAGAATGTCCTCCAGAAAGCTCAGCCGTGCTGTTTTGTTGAGAAAATCCTGGTTGCGTCTTTGTTTTGGGCCAGTAGTGGGAACAAAGAGACAGTGTTTCCTCGTAAAAATTTAATAAAATTGGCAGCCAAGTATGCAGAACCTTTAGCATTTAAATGTAACAGACTACCGTTCAAGCATGAACTGTCCAGGTTTCGACAAGTTCCGATTATCTATAAATTTAAACTCGTTCTTCGTGCAGAATACTTGAAGCCCATCGTTGACTTTTGCGATCTGCTCTCCCAAATTTAGATCACGCCTTAACGTGATACTAGAAATACCAATTTATTGTAGAATTTGGAAACTTCTTATTAAGAGCATATGTCTGTAACGGTCGAGAAACTCGGGACAGTTGCGAAAAATCATACTTGAATTTATTTCACTAAAATAACCCTTCTGGATAGGTATTTCAGAAAATATGATCGAAAAGTCGCAGCGCGATTTCATTTTTATAAAATTTCAAAAGTTTAATAAATCGGTTAAAATGTTGTTTTTTTCCCAATTAATATGCACGAATTGAGAGCCAACTTAAACAATAGAAAGACGACATGGAAAACAATCAATCCAAACCATCTTTAGCATGAAGCTAACTTAATATTGTAGAGTTTGCTATCTATATACTTATCGATATTTGTTTACAAGATTTTTGGCTTCTTTATGCGAAGGCAATAGCAAAGACTGCGAGTTTTGTTTCTTGTTTTAGTACGTCGATTCAATTTTATTTTATGTACTGTCCAATACGCCACTGTTTCTATCACAATAGCAATCTCTTTTAAATGATTTAAACTACCTTCGGATAAATTTATCCAACGGATAGTGCATTTTTATCCGTTGGATAGTGCTATCCAAGCTCGTACAACGCGATTTTCACTCCAGATAAAATTTATCCGCTGGATAGCGACTTATCCACCGGATAGCGATTCTGATCCACCATTCGTACAACCGGCCCCTGTAGTTTATATAAACAGCTGCATTGTTTATGGCTTTGATATTGTCTATGACTATCACTATCACTATCAGCTACGAAAATACGAATTGAGAATACTTTTTAAGCGTTGAAATAGTGAAGTATATTTCATCGGTTTCAGTATATATTAGCAATGTTTTTGCCTTTATTGTAATTTCACATGTAAAATTGTATTATGATCAGTTACATATACGATAAATAAAATGATCTAAAGTACTTTGAAGCGAGTGTTTTTTGCATTTTGAATTCTGATGTGTGAAAACACGCGGGAATAACGAGTGCATGTTTAATCGTTGGTTGTCATGTCAACTGCGGACTTGCTGCAAGTCTGTTATCATCGCCATTGCTGCAGCTCTGTCGACATCAAATTGCTGCAAGTCTGTTGTTATCGCCATTGCGACAGGTCTGTCGACACCAAATTGCAGCAAGCCTGTTGTCGTGCTGATGCGGGCAAGTATCGTCAAGCCGCAACAAGCCGAGCGAACGCTTCTGAGATGGGGCTTGATGGCAGCAATTCGCATGCGGCCTGATGACCGACTTGCTGCAAGTTGCGCGAACTTGGCCGTGTAACATACGAGTAACACACAAGTACATACGAGTAACATACGAGTAACACACGAGTACATACGAGTAACACACGAGTACATACGAGTAACACACGAGTACATACGAGTAACATACGAGTACATACGAGTAACACACGAGTACATACGAGTACATACGAGTATAATATGAGTACATACGAGTAGTAAACTTGTTTTTAGTGTTTGTAGATTGAATACAGGCAAAAGATCTTCTCTGTCGAAAAACGTGGAATGGGGGAACGGGGGAATGGAGGAACGGGGAATGGAGGAACGGGGGAATGGAGGAACGGGGAATGGAGGAACGGGCAATGAGGGAATGGAGGAACGGAAAATGGGAGAACGGGGAATGCGGGAACGGGGAATGGTGGGGCGAGGGGGGGGGGAGGAAATAGGGGCGGGGGAGGTCTGCCCGATTCTATAAACCACAACTTTGTAGTTTGTACAACATCTACTTTTAGGTATTCTACCTAGATAGTTAGATACATGACACAAACCAGAGGCTTCACATATTTCACGGCATGGTTTGCTTTCAAAACCCTGTGAGCATGCACATAACCTAACTGCATCTACTAGTAAATAGTACTAGGTGATAAACTTACAATCCTCACATAGCCTCAATCACAACATGTGGCTAGGAAAATATACGAACTACACAGTTAACTTATACCGTGACGACATACGACAGTTCCGAGACCGAAATACAGGACAACAGGACCCTTTTTAAGGATTTTCCCGTGGGGGGCATTTTTTGAAAAGGGACCTTTCTGTGAGATAATATATTAGAGGGGGATAGCAATGGCCGACGGCCACGTGTGTGGCCGACATACTCCCCCAGAAAATGTTTTAAATTTGAACCTTTCAAATGCCATTTCCTGCTTTATGAGCATCTAAATTTGCTCTAAAATTTATGCTAATTATACTTGTATTTGAAATAAAACAAGGAAAAAATGCAGAAAAAATAAAAGAAATATTAACAATAATTTATCCATTACTTATTATTAAAGGGAGATAGCAATGGCCGTGGGTCACGTGTGTGGCCGACATACCGTGAACGAATAGGGGGGTCTGGGGGCATACTTCAGCCCAAAAATGCCATTTCCTGGCTTCTGAGCATCCAAATTTGCTAACTATACTTCTATTTGAAATAAAAGAAAGAAAAAACGCACAAAGAATTTAAAAATATTAACAATAATTTATCATTACTTAGTGTTAGAAACACGTAGGATGCGCACGCGGTGACACAGTCCTTTAAATCGATTCGTTAAACAAGGACAAAGGATAAAGCCTAAAACTTACGTTCCGTTTATCAATTTGTTATTCTTCGCTGGTTTGTTTGTATAAATTTAGGAAAAGGGACTTTTTCTGGGAGGGGTGCAAAATGTGATTTCGTGTGGGGGGGGCACAAGGGGGGACTGGGGGTGGGGCAAATGGCCCCCCAGCTTGTATGTTAAAAAAGGCCCTGCAGGACAAATCCAGTTTTCAAGTGAGCCTCAGAACGTGCATTTTCATTTCCGATCAGCCTGCATCAGAGCAAAGTATCCAAGCTTTCTTGGCGACGTTCTCGTTCCTCCAGACTTTTCTTCCCTTTTCAAAGTGGAGCAGGTCCAAAGGCTTGCAGGAGAGTTCGGCTGGGTCCTTTAGAAACGTACTTGCCAACTTAAATTGCTAGCTTAAAATCTGCGTATTTTGAAGTATTTTGTGTTTTGTTAGTTTTGCTTTGTAAGATATTTAAAATAGGATAATCACTTTAAGATGTCATGTGGAGCATAAGGACTGCCTTGGGCTTGCATCCAGTTCTTAAGTTTGCTTTATTATATAGCAAGTATATTAGTAATGACATAAGCAATGTTATTATTATTGATATTACTTAATGAACGGACATAAGCAATGTGGATTGACCTTTTTATTATACGCTGTACTAATAAAGGAAAGCTTCGCTAAATTTCTTTACTAGTTTTAATTCATTGCATGAGCGGTTTTCTAATTCCCAAGACACCAGAGTCCGTTTTATCGTTTCGTAATTCCCCAATTCCCGTTTATCCTATCGGATTTCTGTTTCTTTTTTCTGTTCTTCCCCCCCCCGTACATATGATTAATATTAAGTATTAATAATAATTCATAATTCCCCGATTCCCCTGTCCCCCCCGTTTTTCGTTCCCCCGTTCCCGCATTCCCCGTTCTCCCATTGCCCGTTCTCCATTCCCCGTTCCTCCATTCCCCCATTCCACGTTTTTCGACAGAGAAGACGATCTTTTTGCCTGTATTCAATCTACAAACACTAAAAACAAGTTTACTACTCGTATTCTACTCGTATGTACTCGTATTATACTCGTATGTACTCGTATGTACTTGTGTTTTACTCGTATGTATATTCGTGTTTTACTCGTATGTACTCGTGTGTTACTCGTATGTACTCGTATGTTACTCGTATGTACTCGTGTGTTACTCGTATGTACTTGTGTGTTACTCGTATGTTACTCGTATGTTACTCGTATGTACTCGTGTGGTGTTTTAGTCACGATCGAAAAAGACAGGATTGATCGTAGCCGTTGGCTCACGTAAGTATCATTTTTGTACATTTCCTAGAATTAATGCTTCGATTCAACGCAAGTTGGTTGCATGCTCTCCTCTGTAACATTAAACTGCATGTACAGTATGTATTTACCGATCGAATAAGAAACCTGTTTACTCTGAATAATTGCGGAAAATATAATTTAAAGTACACAAAATTAATAATTTGTTTCCTGTCTGCAAGAACTAAATAACAAAGCGCAGTGCAAAGTCAAAGAACAAAGGAAACAATTGTGATAGGGCTTGTGCGTATATCTGAATGAATTATAATATTAATTTTGAAACAAATGATAGCGATATTACATTTATTAAACGACGTTTCGATGCTACAGCGTGCATCATTTTCAAGTAGTAATTACATATATTGCGTTGATTTTAATTAAACCGTTCAATTATAATATTGATCTATTTAATTAAGTAATTATAGTTTTTTCGTTGTATAGCAATATGCATAACATGTGCTGCCTATCTGAAAAGCATTCGAGACAACGAAGCTGAAAATGTCGATGAATCTGAGCCAGGTCTTATTGAGGTAAATAACTTATGATTGACTGGCCGATCCCTGCCTTTCCCAACAGCCACTTCGCGCGTCGCCTTCCTGCCTGAATACTTCATGTATTATATTTCAACCTTCTGGCCCTGGGTATGAGGCTGGGCACTATAAGGCCCTTTGGGATCCCGAGACTGCACGCAGGATACAAAGTTAATAGTGAGTGAGATGGAGTGATATATTCAATCTCTCAGTCAATTAAAAGTTGAAGAAAACTCAAAATTCTAACTGCTGTTCTTCAAACCATATCTCCTGAAAATGCTGGATCGATTTGGCAGGCTGTATCGTCATCTTCTACAATCAATAGGCTTTTTGGTATAAGTGAAGTTACAATGGCTGACCAACGTTATTTAAATGTTTTAGCTGAATCATATAAGAATGCGTCGAGCTGGGAAACCCGCAAGCAAATCCTATCTATAATGACTGATTTAGCAAGATATTCTGTAATCTCATCCTTCATTCCAGGTATTACTAAATACAGATACACGGCAGCAAATTTACATCGTTTGCAGTTCGGTCGCGGTGTTCCAGTTCCTGCCAAAACATCCGTTCGTGTCAGAGTAGATTTAAAACAGCTCGACCACTTCCTATCATTTATAACTAGCCCACATTAGGTTCAAGATCTTCCTTTTGGTCAAAAGCACCTCACGCTTTCATCTGGAAAAATCTTAGAAGTACCTAATGTGATACGTACAATGATACCACGACGGATTGTAGAACAGTACAGTAGATACTGCGAAGAAACTAATTTTCAACCATTTAGCGAAAGTACAATGGTACGCGTATTATCAGAGTGCAGTGCGTCTGTCAGAAAATCACTTCAAGGTCTTGATTATTTCGCTGCAGATGGATCACGGGCCTTTGACGAGCTATTGGCACTAATTCCCAAGCTTGTTGAATATGGTGCTACGGATAGGGAATGGGAAGTGAAAACAGCAGAAAATCTAAAGACTTTACTTGAAAGGAGAATTTAAGGTACACTAGACAAAAATTATTACTTACATTCGTCATAAGGGATTGCTCAAAAAGTACAGGAGATTGGGTCTTAGGCATTCCCCTAATTTGAAACTGAAAACGTCCCATAATATAGCATTCACGTTCCCCCACCGAAAATTTTGTTTCCCGGCCCTCTTTAAAGTCTTACTACTGTATACCAGTGGATTAAACAGGAAAAAAATGGGGAGTCGCCCATCCTATTTGTGGCCAAAAAGGGGTGGGCCAGGAAACGAAATGCACCATGCCAAAGAGGGTTTGCCAGCCACCTATTGCACTTTATATAGACCAATATTTTTTTTTTAATCATTTTCCCGCCAGGTGCATCTTGATAATGCTGATGAAGTAGCAGATCACTGTTTAGTCTTTTCCCTTAGTGACAGTGTATTGGATTTGAATATTTATTCGAACAGTCACATTTTTGTGATAAAATATGAACATTTAATGAGTAAAATATATCGAGATACAACTTGAACAAGAACTGCAACGAACAATTACACGAGGCACTAAAATGGATACACCAAACGTTCGAATCAGAATGCATGACGTAATATCAACTAATTCAACACTCCTTCTCATTCGCAGTTCGAATGTTTATCTACCTACTTAGGTTTTATTGCAACACCTGTTAGTTCACGCAGTTTCTTAAATTGTTCCTTTGGAATACCCTTCGTGAATAAATCAGCTAACATGCTACCTGTTGGACAGTAAAGAACAGTTAATGTTTTCTTTTCTACTTGATCTCGTACAAAATGATATTTGATGTCTATGTGTTTAGATCGTCCATGAAATTGTGGGTTCTTGGACATAGCAATAGCTGACTGATTGTCCTCGTAAATGGTCATTGGTTCATCAATGTTTACATTAAGATCTGTCAACAATTGTCGCATCCACAATGCCTCTTGAGCAGCTGCAGATAAAGCAACGTATTCAGCTTCAGCTGTTGATAATGCTACACAAGTTTGCTTTTTTGCTTCGCCAGCTAACAGCAGCACCATTTATTTGAAATGTATAACCAGAAGTCGATTTCCGGTCATTTAAATCACCTGCCCAGTCCGCATCTGAAAATCCAACACAATCTGGATTAGCATTCTCTGAGTAAAGTAGTCCATAGTTCACAGTTCCTTTCAGGTATCGGAAAATTCGTTTTACAGCAGTCCAATGTTCATTCGTAGGATTTGCAGAGAACTTAGCAACATTGTTAACTGCAAATGTTATTGTAATGTTGTAGTTAAACACTTTTATTGATAACCTCTCGTATATATGCACATGCAAAACTAACTAATAAAACTATATCTATTGGCGCCAAAAGTCTTAGTCTCAGACCCCGCACGCGGTCCACCTGCGCGCCAAGGCAACATAACAACAATGAGCTTATTAACTATATTATATCCCTCCCTTTGTCAGATGATAGTTCCATCTATTAATATAAACATTAACGTGTCCGAGTCACTGTTCCTTTGACTAATATGCTGTGGTGATGGGGGTTTGGTGCGGCAAACCCGGGCAAAATGTCCGATTTTCCCACAAGATTTGCAGTCCTTGCCTCTTGCTGGGCAAACTCTGATATGCGGGTATGTCCCACCGCAGTTTCCACAGGTTTCTCTGGCACGAGATTGCTCAGCGCCTCTGAAATTACGTAATTGTTGGTTCTCAAAACGCGATCTTGGGGGGCCTGTGGCTTCCGTATTTGGCTGTTGTATATTTCCGTGACGAACTGAATTTACGCTTGAGAATTCTTGTTGCTCGACTTGGCTGGCTTGTTTTTCGCTTAGTTCGATGGCTCTGCCGGTCTTCATCAGGTTCGGTAGATCAAGATTGTCACGAAGGGCTCGTCGGCGTAAAGAGTTGGACGCACAGGTCAAAATAATATGGTCTTTGATCTCTTTAGCGGAGTCGCTAAATTCGCACGTTTGAGAAAGATGGCGTAATCGAGTATGATAAGAATCAAGAGACTCGTCGGGTTTCTGTTTCGCTTGGCGGAAGTTAAAAACTTCGAAAGCCACATTAGTTTGAGGTGAGAAGTACTAGTTGAGCTTTTCCACTACGGTTTTGTAGTCTTCGTTGCTGCTAGTCGGCAGAGTATCGTAGATATCATCGACATCAGGGCCAGCGTAGTGCAAGAGCAAAGCTGTTTTTCTTTTATCAGCTGTGATGTTAAGTCCGCAAAGTAGCCGTTCGAATCTCGTGAGCCACTTTTTCCATCTTGGGCCAGCATTAGAGTCCTCGTGTACATTAAACGGTGGAAAATCTGGGAGCGAAGCCAGGGTTGAGGTGAGTTATAAATACTAGAATTCTGCGATATATATTA
>CACRXK020015491.1:0-12167 GCA_902702795.2 Paramuricea clavata
CGAGGTAATATGCGTTCCACGCACATATAGGCTACTACGTGCATTTTAAATGTACTAACAGGGCAATTTAAACTTCACGGCAAACGGCCTTTTTGGCCGCTGACTGGAATTTTTCTTCTTCGTTCGCTTCATCTTCTCATTGTTATCTCAAAAGAATCATCATACATTACAGTTTTAAAATAGCTAGTTCTTTTCCCATTTATTACCTTGACCCTTGTAGCATAAATTTTATATTTACTATAGCCACCACAAACGGCTTTTTGCAATTTTGCGCACCCAGCGCTGCGCGAATTCTAGTAGCTACTGCATGAATTTTAATACATGTGTTATGCTACATTATACACATGAGAAAAATCCAACACTGTATGCTATATTGTCGACATTTTGTAGCAGATTTCGTAACAAATGTCTTAGTTCTTGTTCATTGCCAGTGGTATTTTGAACGCACGCTTTATCTTTACTTGCGCCAATTCTTGTAGCTAGTACTGCGCGAATTTTAATACATGTATTATATATGACGCGTTTTTACTGTCAAAATTCAATAGGTCCAATAGTTATAAGTCGAACACCAAATCAACAATGATACAAATCGGGCGGGCGGGGCAACACTTACTCGAATCGAGCAGACTGATATGTAAATCGATTATTGAAATCGATCAATATACATTCAAAACGAGCACTGACAGTATAGCCACATCGAACGACTTTTCCTTGTTTATATTATATTGTGAACTAAATGTTATTGTATTAGGCAAATGAGAACCATGCAATAAATGTCGAGGTATTTTGAATGCAAGCTTTATCTTTACTACTTGCTCGCACTATAGTAGCTACTGCGCGAATTTTAATACATGTATTAACTATTAAGGTATATTGTCGACATTTCGTAGGTGAAAAGAATTGGCTAGTTTACATTGTTCATTATATTATGAAATATGATACTAGTTAAAATTCGCGTCGAGCTAAATGTTATTGTATTAGGCAAATGAGAACCATATAATAAATGTCTTAGTTCTTGTAGGTATTTTGAAGGCACGCTTTATCTTTAGTATAGCTACCACAAAGCGTTTGGCGCACCAACTAGTAGCTACTGCGCGAATTTTAATACATGTATTAAGGTATATTGTCGACATTGTGTAGTGAAACTGTCAAACCTTTAACTTTTCCTTGTTTATATTTTGTTTATATTATATTGTGAACTAAATGTTATTCTATTAGGCAAATGAGAACCATACAATAAATGTCTTAGTTCTTTTTGGTATTTTGAACGCTCGCTTTATCTTTACTTGCGCGAATTCTAGTAGCTATTGCGCGAATCCCAATACATATTGTATTTTAATATGGTCAAACCTTTAACTTGCCCTTGTTTATATTGTATTGTGAACTAAATGTTATTGTATTAGGCAAATGAGAACCATACAATAAATCAAAATAAACTGTCGAACCTTTAACTTGTCCTTGCTTATATTCCACTACATTGTACAAATTCGCGTCGGGTCCAAATTTTGGGGTTTTCGAGTCGTTTGATTCAACATATTGATTGTATAAATCCGCCGGGTCGGCCAAATTTTGGAAGCCAAATTTTGGAGTCGTTTAATACAAAAAGAAAAACATTAATTCAACACGCAAGAAAGTCCAGAGTGCGACAAAAAATGAACACAACTACACCACGGATGTTTATGACTCTACAACGTATATTTATAAACAGTTGTTGATTAGTTAAAAAGTCAAACTGTCGAACCTTTAACTTGTCCTTTGTAAAATTCGCTGGGTCCAAATTTTGGGGTTTTCGAGTCGTTACACGAAGAAAAACATATTAATTCAACACGCAAGAAAGTTCAGAGTGCGACACAACGTAAAATCCATAGGAAACCGGCACAACTCTTTGAAAATTCAACGAATCTGTGTGAAATATATTCTGATCACTCAGCCAAAAGGTGCCATTTTGAAACTGGACTGAATATGTCACCATTGGAGTTCGGAATTGTGCGCGTGCGTATAAGTCCATAGAAGTCTATATATGGGCTAATAAACGGAAAATGCACCACAAGCATGCCATGCGCAGGCTATTACGTACATAAATACAAGCTTCTTACTATTATATATGAATCGTGGAGTCGAAGAATCGATGGCATTTTGGATTAATCGTTGCACCCTGAGCCTGCGATGCGCGAACGCAAACTCGATTTCTCGACGACGAAAAAAACACAAGAAAACAGAAAACTAGGGATTTAAGACACTTACCTTTCAGGTCAGTGTAATTAACAATAAAACGACTTGAGTAAGAGTAAAAAGTACTGGAAGCAAAACGTACTTAAATAAAAAGTACAAAGTATCCTTAAAAAATCCTTGAAGAACAAAGTAACAGTAAAGTACTATTGTCTGTAACGTGTAGAGGGGTAAGGCGTAATATGTAAATATGGGTGTACATACAAACATTTATCATAACTAGTTATGTTAATTACCTGATCATTAAAACCATTTGAGTTTGGAAAAAAGCCACTGAGTGACTATTTTTCAAACTGACAAAAGTGACACAGACATGTTTGAGTGATTCTATTTTGCACAATATGCATACATTTTTTAATTAATTTCAGGACTTTTTCAAGTAGGTGATTTGCCCATATGGTCATGTACAAAATAACGTCACTCAAAGAATGCACAATTGCGAAAAGTACTCAGCTTTGTTTCGGTGATTGAGGTATCATATAAAGGTCTGTCAGGTTATCTATTCTAACCCAATGGTTTTGTAAACGTGTCATCTGTAACAAGATAAAAGGTCATGTTTCGCTCGCTAATCTCGTTTAAATAAATTATTACAAAGCCCAGTCGGATTGTAATCAAGACTCAACGTTTCGACACTCCAGTCTAGTGTCATCATCATGGGTGATCTAAAGTTGCATTCGTGGCTTCTTAAATACCCAAGGGATGACGTCACCTGCCATTGAAAATATATAGCAGTGAAAAGTTATACAGCAATGATGGACTATCTCCGCGTTTCTGTAGTTTACCGAAAATCCATAAACCGGAAATTCCATTGAGACCTATTGTGTCCTTTGTAAATTCTCCTAATTTCAATTTTTTTGGCGAAAATTTTGTCCCTGTGGTGAGAAATACCGAAAACACTGTCAAAAATTCCTGTCATTTCGCAGAATTTGCAAGAGGTAATTTAAAACTCTTAAAGCAGATCAAGTGTTGGTATCATTTGATGTCGTTTCCTTCTTTACAAATATCCCAGTTGATCTTGTCATCAAAGTTGCGACAAAAAGACTGAGACAGGATGCCACTTTGTTGCACATAACACCCTTGCCCTTTAAACAGTGATTCTCAAGCTAATGAACGTGAATATGTTCCAATGATCACCCAAAACATTTTCTTAATGATTGCCTGAGATCACTTGTTTGTAGGAACCAAAATAACTGCGAGGGTGATACCTCTGTTAATGGTTATGCAATAGTTCCATACATTCAAGGTGTCACAGAACCAATCAAGAAAATCGTAAAGTGGAAGTAAAGTCCGTATGTAAACAAACGGTTTGTTTACATTTTGAACTACTGTATTTTTTTTAAATATGATGTACTGTCTGAATATCTAATCAGTTCATACCTTTTGTGGGTCAAGCAGATAAACATAATCATAGGAAGAGTTTCTCTCCAATACTTTCTCGGATGTATTGTAGATCACGTCATGTAGCATTTCACAATTTGGTTCATTCTGAAAGGTCTTCTTGTAGTTGATTGACCTACAACATGGCTCCTTGACACATTCCATGATGCATTCCATCCATTGGGAAACGCCTTTTGTCATCAAAACTGTTGTATTAAATCTAAAACCTGGAGACCATAACCAAATCGATATAAGTAGGCCGCATATGTAGGTTAGGTGCAGTGTCGAAGGCCTTCTCCTATAGAAGGTCTTTTTTGACGTTTTTGACAACACGGACGTCGACCGGAAGTAAAGTTGACGTTTTTCACCAATCACAGCCCTTGATCCAGTCTTCTGACGTTACTCATGCCGTTCGTGTTGTCAAAAACGTCACTTGCTTAAGCTCACTATTGAGTTATATGAACACGGCTCTTAGCCACTCAGCGTTCGGAACTTACAAATGCTAAATTATAAAACCGCTTAATACGTCAAATTTGACCAATGAACTGGTAGGATTTGTTATATTCACTTGTGTAAAAATGCTAATGTATATTACTCGAATATACAGTCTTGATATTACACAAAATCTAGAAAACAGTATGTACATGTGAAATACTACCAGGACAGCCTAATGAGTCTGCTCTTGTTAATTAAACCATTGATATATATGCCATTGCAAAAATAACATCTATACTTCAAACACTCATGAATAATTCATAAGCTTATTGGCAAATCATGTCAACCATAATAGGTCACGTGCAGCGGCTTTAAACCTGATAAAACATTCATAATTAGTATTCTTTATACAAAGAATACTAATAAGGCAGTATTCGTGTCCTCATTAGTGTTCTTTATATAAAGAATACTAATAAGGCAGTATATGTCTATTGAATTTGTAGTCGTTTTTGAAGCCGTTTAATAAATTTGCTTCAATAAGCTATCTAACTAAAACCCAAACTTCTTCAATTACGTATATACTGTGAATAGAGTACTCATTTGTAAAACTAGTCTTTCTTTATATCAATAACTTCATTTTTATTTCTTGTGTTACGCGATACTGACTAACTGACAGTGTGTCATACTACCACAAAACATTTTGCATTTGTAAATATTGATAATTATACTAACTAATAAGCTTTAGCAATACTTATATGTGAAGTCATGCTAATAAAGCCATTTGTTACTTACTTACTCAGGGGTTGAAAGTGAGCGAGGAGCAAGTAGTGTGCTGAGCTAGTAAGATGCAGCAGTGTCTGAGAGTACAGTCACTATAGTGACAGAGATAGGGTAAGAGGCAAAGACCCTCTGGAATTTCTGAGATTTTTGGCCTTGTTAGACTTATTCAGTTCAAAATTCTTGTTCAATCATATACTGCTGTCATTTAAATATTTAAACAAAACAGCATTTGAATATCTGGGGTGGGTACGAATTCTTAACTCGCAACTCTCGTTGCTTAAGTTCTAGTACACTAAATAGTTCTGCACTTGAGTTACGAAACATTATTACTTATATATAAAATTTTAGGTAAAAATAGAAATAACAGAAGATGTTTGCTTGAGAGCAGCTGAAAAGTTCGTGCAAGCAAATATTATTCTAAACATAATGAGAAGAGATAATGGATATTTTGTCACAAATCAAAGTAACGTAAATATTTCGGTTCTTCGGAAAACATTCATTATTTCTTCCATTAGGCTGTGACAGTTTGTTAAACTAGCCGCAGTTCTGTATGTGGAAATTTCATGTTTTGATTGACCTGTTTCCCATAGTTTGTCTTGTGGGCAGATTTGTTTAAACAGAGCAGCTGCCGGAGGTCTCATGAACATTGACCCTTTCACGTGTACAGTCAACCGTAGAAACGATCGTATAAAAGGAGGAGCTCAGCTCAAATCAAGTAGAGACTATAGAGTAGACTATATAGGATATACTAAAATGTGGACTCGAGTGAAATTAGACGATAGATTATAGAGTGAAAGTAGACTATAGAGTATACTATAGGGTAGACGCGATAGTAGATTCTCAGTGGACTCTCGAGTGAAGCCAGTGGACGTAGACGAAGTAAAGCTTATAAATGATGAAAAGCTACGAAAACTCAAAACGAAACAGCACGGACAAAGTGAACCTTAGTAAAACTGCTCAGGTGGTGTGTGCTCCGGGACCCAGGCCTCCAATTTCATTGTTTATATCGCGCGGTCAAGGGAATTGTGAAATACATGCCGAAAAACGACCCTGGTGGAAACATCAAATTTTCGATGTTTAACTAACTTTATTAGCGGCCTACCTCCTCCGCAGGCACTCGTACTAACCTTGTTATAAGTATTTCGTCAACAAACAACGACAACGAGACTTAATTCGCAAAAATTCACACATGCTACGGTGTGGAATATGGTGGAAGGCATCGCTCGGAGGTAATTTTGTTGTGCTCTTTTTTATGTGTAGTAATACTAAATGGCTTGTCATGTTTGTCTGTTTTACAGACGATAAGTTTATTTATATAAATATTTAAAGGCACTCCATTGCACTCCACTAATTCTATTTGAAAAACTGATCTGAATATGTGTTATTTTTCAGAAATTGCACAATTAGTTGATATAATTTGTCATATTGATTCATTATAGAATGTTCAGTGTGTCCCAAATATGAAACAATAATTATAGATCATTTTAAAAGCGTGTTAGCCTGCGAATTGCCTTTTCACATTTTGATGTATTTAATCAATAATACATGGTACTTCATGTTTTGGGTTTTAGGTGGCCCTCACAGTGGAATAATTAACTGAATGTATAAACACTGGTGCCAGTATGGAGGATAAAACTGACTCTATTGTTAAGACGGCTCATATAGCAAAAGGAGACACTCCAGGGAAATCAAACCATAAATACAGTCGAGTTACTGAAGAAGAATCTGGGAATAAACCTCTGCCTCGGAGAAGGTCTTTATTCAAGAATGAAGATGTATTGCCAACAGAGACACTGGTAGCTCATTCTATTCTGTCAAAGCAGCAAATTGGAAAAATGAAGAATTGGAAGCAATTGTACAATATATTGCTTTATACAAACCAAGTTTTGAAGATGACCATTGGCCAGCAATAAGAGATGGTGCATTCTGGGAACAACGTGCAAAAGCTGTACATCAGTACTCTGGGCAACCATTGCGGACAGGTACCTTGTATATTGTTTATAGAGTACATTGTAACCTTGTTAATATGGTCACCAACAGCCTATAAAAAATTTGGCTGCATTAACATGGTGACCATATTAACAATGTAAATTTAATGGGAGAAGTATATGCTAAAGTTGCAAATTGTGTAAGAAAACTCAAACTAAAGACTGCAAATAATTAGATTTTAATCTTGTGCATTTGCGAGTAATTAATTGAACGAATACACTGATATTCTTTTTGTAAAATCTTTAAGATGTCACCATAACAAAATCCATCATATATCAATTAAACTAGATACACAACTGAGAGATATATTCAATAAACTAATATCCTGCTTACAAACAAATCGATGAACAAAAAATCTACAAACACAATCTCCAGTATTAAATCTCGTTGCGAAGGTGGACATGTATACTACGTCAAGAGATATTTTTGGCCATAATTTTCTAAATATCAATTTATTAATATCTTTTAAGGGGCAGCTATCCGAACAAAAACACTAAAGTACTTGGCAAAAGAATTTTCAACTGTAACTGATGCAGAGAACTTTTATGACATTGATTATTTTCATTGCAATTCACTTTTAACAGAATGTTCAACCCAAAATGATGGTTGGGAAAATGTAAATAAGTCACAAGGAGATATCATGCAAGAACTTATCTCAGCGTTCAAATGCAAACTCACAAAGAGAATGCAAGAGCAGATGATAAATCAGCTTGTACAGATATGGATTACTCAGCACTATGGAACTGAATTTTACTATTACATGAGCAAAGATTTCTTACCTTTGGCTGTTAAAGGGATGAATTTGTTGAAAGAAAATAATAAGAAAAACTTGTTTCTTGCTATGAGTAAATGCTTTGGTGAGGAAATTAATGGCAAATCCAGGATGAGTGTTAAGCAAATGCCATTTGGGCTTATATCGTATAATCTACAGTTTTTCGCTTCTGATCATACAGCAAATATTAAGATGGAGAATGATTACTTGGAGTGGCAAACCACCATGTATGCTCAGTTTGGCCACAAGTGGGCTTGCCTGCACCGAGGTCCAGCATGGCAGTACGATCAAGATGATAGTGGCAGTGACTGTGACCCAGCAACCGATGGTAATGATAATGTACCTGCTGACAATTTGAATACATCATACGAGACAGGTTTTATATCAGAATATCAAAGTTCTGGGAATGCCGACTTGATTCAACTAGCTCTGGAAGATTGCGAAATAGACCTTCAAGCGGAAGAAAGCGAAGCTGATACGGTTTGTGATCCTGACATTTGTGCACTAACAGAGGGCCTTAGTAACGTAGCACTAACAACAGATGTTACCCAAACTGATATGTCATTGTTGTGGAGTAGCAATGTTGCTGAACGAAATGAGGAGCTGGCATATGCAGTAGACAAGCCTGAAGAAGTGGAGAAGTATTTTAAAATTCGACCAACACGACATAGAAGAAAATTAAACAAGCACATTTATTGCCCCTACAAGGTAATAATGATAGCTTTCCAATTATGTATAAGCACATAACTTGTACCCAGTTTCAACACGAAAAAGGTGGAAATTGGGAAAACGAGAAATTGTGAGAAAACACTACGCCTGAAGGGATGGGTGTTTTCACACAATTTTGAGTTTTCCCTTAATCCATGAGTGTTGATATAACTATATATCAATATGGAAAGAAATGTTTTATATTTGTTTTATAATATTGCATAAAGAAATATAAAGAAATTTTCCAAAGTTTCTGTGTTGACATTGAGTTATATCAACATGGCTCTTGGCCAATCAGCGTTCAGAATTTACAAATGCTATATTATAATTTGTTGCAAAGATAGTTGTGAGTTAGGTTTAGTGGATCAAGGGCTGGTTGTTCAGAAGGTGAATAACGCCATCCACTGAATAGTGATTTTTTGAAACCTTCATAAAACTTCCCACTGATCATTATAACAGACAAGTAGGTTTGATATTACTGTCAACTTTGTTTTGGTGGGAAAACAAAATATCTCTGTTTGTTGCCTAGTTTTATAAAGGTTTAAAAAAAACACTATCCAGTGGATTGCACTATCCAACATTTGAACAACTGACCCTATATGAAAATATAATCTGGCTGTTAAAAAGATTGTGACCATATCTTTATGACAGTGACAACCATAATGGAAATGTGAGTAAAATGATTATGATTAATTTATTAATAGGCTAAGATCAACATTGCTGGAGCTGGTGTCAGACATCTGAAGAGAATGATTCAGAATAAAGGATTCTCAAGAAGCACTATCATTCAAAAAAAGCTTTTGAAAGACGCCCATGAGAGGAGTCCCAAAGGCCGTTGGTGGATCAAGGCTGATGCATGTGATTTGAGGAAAGGATTATGCGAGTCGTTGCGTGGTGAATGGTCTGGAGATAAAGATATAGGAGACGGTGAAGTAAAAAAGATACATGATGAATATAGGACCAAGGAAAAGAGGGTCAAGAATTTGCAAGTTGGAAGTGACAACTTCCTCAAAACTCTGCTTGATGTCAAGAAGGACCTTGAATGCGATGTTTTATTCCTACAAAAGGGCTTAAAGAATGCAACTGAGATCTACAACAAGAAGGTTGATAGGGGAAACGTTTCTCAGGACAATCTTGTGGCCCTTGCTTGGGATGTCACTGGTTACACAGAGCTGGTAAAGATGAATGGCGAGTTGATTTCAAAGATCTGCTTGGTGCAAGAAGACCAAAACCTTACAACTGTCGGCAGTTGGAATAATTTGCGTAACAAGCTATGCAACTACCTGAAGCAGCTGTACTTCCGAAAGCGTGAACCTGCTAGTCACTTAATGGTGTTTATGATAGCCGATGAACACAGGGAATTTAAACCATATGCCATTCCAGTTCGGGTCTTACCAGTTACCACGGTTACGGATAACGATATGCGACATTTGAGAGATCAATTGGTCGATGCAATGGAAGAATTGGGGATGATAGTTGTTGGTAAGTTTATATATATATATATATATATATATAATCTGCATCTGCGATCATTGGTTGCATGCTGGCTCGTTCCGCATTTATTGTTGTTCATTTTGATCATAGGGTTTGTTACTGATGGGGAATGGAACTCGTTAAGAACTCGTGGGGGACACAGGGCTGTGTCCATTATCCAGATAGCCATGGATGCAAGGAAACTTGTACAATCAACCAAAGTTGTTGATCTTGACAAGTTTTTCAAACCAACAGAGTCAAACGGTGTGTTCTTTTTTTATTTCATTAATCCATGTGTAATAGCAGACTTTGGTTATTACTGTACACAGTATCACATACTCAATGAGGTTAAGCTTGAAAGAACTATCATGGTAGATATTAAATAATTAACCCATTGAGTTGCATTGCGCCCTACTTTATTATTTCACTCTGCCTAACGCCAGACGATTTTACTCGTCAAGGGGAGAGCGCTGACACTTGATGGGTCAACTGGCCTATCTGCCCATGTGTCTATTTAACCCATTGAGTTGCATTGCGCCACAATGCACCCTACTTTATTATTTCACTCTGTCTAACGCCAGACGATTTTACTTGTCAAGAGGAGAGTGCTGGTGCTTAATGGGTGATATTAATTAAAATAATGAAATTTAATAAATTTGCCAAGTTTGGTTGCAAAATGTTGTAAAATGAGTAGATTAAAACCGTATGTTATTCGCAAGCTTTGATTAAATTTGTATTACACGAGGGAAATTAATACTGTAACCATATTTGAGCCGAAAATGGTTATACATTATTTCCTGCGCGTAATAATAATTTTAAGATGCTCTTTCCATTTTATTGAAAAGATATTTTGTTCTTCGATTCTTACCTGTATTTTAATTTAGTCGATCTACAGCTGGAATGATCTATTTACTTGCAAAATTGTGATTTGTGAAGTGATCATCAGTATGATACAGTTTTATGAAAACTCATGATTTTATCAAACTAAAACTCATTGTGTTTGTTGTATTTTGTACGAAAACCAGAAATAACACATGATGCCATACCCCAATCACATATTGCATGGCTTTATGATTTCATGGAAAATGGAGACCCCAACCGGAAAATTCCATTTAATGAAGCGATTCATGTTATGAGAAGACGAATGTATCCCAAGAATTATGACCCGTGTCCATGGACACCAGGCAAGAACATCATTGCATTTATACAGTACATATGCATTATGTGTGTGTTAAATTTAATTCTAAAACGGATAATGTATACATTTGTTTAGGGAAAAGTGAAACATATGCTGATTGTCTGAGATCGTTGTTTGCCAGTTATGTTTTCAAACAATCTGTGCAGTCATTGAAAGCAGAAGGAGTTGACTTTGAAAGTCACCTTTATCAACCCGAGATCAGCAGCGTCACGGGCGAGGCAATGCTTAATAGAGAGGATCATGGTCATGTTTTTAAAAGATTCACGCAATGTCTTAGAAGTGGTTCGATTCCAGGCATAAACATGAAAGCTTTTGCGGATGCTTTAAATGACCCAAAATCAGGTCTGACGTACGAAGCACTAACCGGAAAAAACAAACAGAGCATTCCTGACTGCGAACGTATGTTTTCTATAGGCGTCTTGAAATACATGGAAAGGCATGGCCACGTTGCAGAAGCGCAGTTGGTGCAAATGGTACTTGACTGGCACAAAGCATTTGATGGACGTGGAATTACAATGCAGCAGAGAGTTTTGAACTGCAAAAGAGTTCTATCATGGCTATTAGAAGATTGGATGCCTTGGCATTCCAACAATCCTGACTTCTCCACACTCGATATTAACAGGTAAATACAGAATGATGATCGAAACATGAATTAATGACTGAATTTACTTTAGGGGCGGGCCATTAGGGGAATTTTTGGGAATTTTAACCCCCCCCCCCCTCCTCCCCGGGATTTCTAATGTGATATCTACAGTTCTTTTAACTCTGATTGCCGCCAGGAGGTGAGGTGTCTAGGAGTCCCCTTTACAAGTAAAATCGTCTGACCGACTATGGCGTTTATAGACATGATAAAATCTGTTATGTGGCCGGTTCAGCCACCAATGGGTTAACATATGTCAAGCAGATGCAACAATAGAAATTTCCCGAATTTGCTGGCTGGCAATGAAAACTTACTATTTTACAATTGATATCATTGCCCGCCTTGATTTCATATTATTGTCTCGTGTGCATTCAAGCAAATTCGGGAAGTCTTTATTGTACATGCAAATTTTCGTTGATTTTTTATGCAATAATATGAGGATATTTTGATACAAAATTTTTGTTTATCCTTTTTAGACCCATTAAAGGTATCAGGGGTTAACAAGGGAGGTAGTTGTTGCATTAGTTGCAAACCTTGAAGGCTTTATTCTACGCGCATTGGATTAC
>CACRXK020015492.1:0-11697 GCA_902702795.2 Paramuricea clavata
CGATGGAAGGTTACGTATTGGTTTAAAAATTTGGACGGGAAGATGCCGTTCCGTGTAGACCCTGGAACCGGGTGGATATACACCACAAAAAGACTGGATCGAGAAGAGAAAGATAGGTACTTGCTGCATTATATGGCAAGCGCAGGTAAGGATGGACTCGGACCCTGGTTTGCGAGGTTGGGATAGAAGCCTTTAATTGAAAAGTCAGGTTTTCCTTTTTGAAGATCGATTAAACAGCCAAAATATTTTGGAAACAAACCAGTAATTCTGGTTGTTTAGACACAAACAGGAGCTTATTTGAATGACAGATATACTAGTCAACCTTTTTGATTGCACGTTTTGAGGACATACGTGCACCTGCTGCAAATGGTCAGAATTTTACGTTAGGATAAGACTTGTCTTGAATAAGGACGTCAACTCGTATGTCCTGAGAGAACATTTTCAATAAAGTTGTACAAGCACAATACTGTACATTCAATTTAAAACTTTAGGCAACTCAATATTTTACCTTAATGTGTTGTGAAGAATCACTTAACAATAATTATCTCAATAATTATCTCGCTGTATCTATTTCTAGACCTAGGTCGGACGTCTCTGGCAACGATGGTAAATGTAACAATCCGACTGGGAGATGAGAACGACAATAGACCAACTTTCTCTCAATCTTACTACTCGACCGTGGTGACGTCACACGAACTGGGAATGAGTGTTCTAACTGTTCAAGCGATAGATAAAGATGATGGAGAGAATGGGAGAGTTACGTATGGAATAGTCAAGGGACAAGATAAACATTACTTCACCATTCATAGCAGGTTAGATTGAAAATAAATGAGCAAAACCAGCTCTATTCATACTCGATAATCAGGCGTGCGAGCATGGTACCTTTCGAGTTAGTGCATGCACATTTTAAAATCTTATTAAAATCTTGACATTTTAATAGTACTTAATCATACCAAAATCCGTTATGGTCATGAGCAGATAAAACCAGTTTCCGGATGGACTAAAATGGATGTAAGAAAAGCTTCGAGTAAAAATAAAAAATTAGTTCTTTATCTAGAAGAATAAATAAATAAGACAAACAATACTGAAAAAATCTTAACCATATTTTTTCCATTCACTTTAAGGACTGGTGAACTTAAAACTAGAGAGCATTTACCTGCAACATCCTTGCTGGCACTGAAGATCTACATTTCAGCCAACGACCATGGAACTCCATTATTATTTTCCTCGAAACCCGTTCCTGTGTTCGTCTTCATTGGCTCGACATTTCCCATCACTGTGGAAACGGTGAAACGAACTACATCAACAATCAAATTGAGGTTTACCATGATTAATGTCAGTTTGGCAGATATCAGTCATATTGGAGTCGTTATGCAGGGAGTTGAAAACATAACCGACTGTAAGTACAGCGACGAAATCGCTTGGCGTAAGAACTACAACGTCTGTGTGCTAGCAGGCTAGCAACCCACCTGCTGACACCTCATTTCGCTCGGTGAGTTCGGGAAACTTTCCTCCAGCCACCCACGGTGCGTCCAATCCCGGACTCACCTCCCTGCAAGTATGTTTGTTATAGAACCCCTATTAAGCGAACACCTTCGGGACCTCGCCAATGTGTCCACTTTAAAAGGAAGTGCTCAAGAGAGGTGTCCGTTAATATGGGTTCGACTACAGATAGGTTTACTAAACACTAAGCAGACGATTAGTACTATGCCCCAAAATAAACCTATATACCTTACATTGGCATCATCTTAGTATATATACATGAAGTTGCGGTTAGAGCCCGACAACTGGTCTCTGTAGCTCAGTTGGTTAGAGCTTGACAACTGACCTCTGTAGCTCAGTTGGTTAGAGCTTGACAACTGGTCTCTGTAGCTCAGTTGGTTAGAGCTTGACAACTGGTCTCTGTAGCTCAGTTGGTTAGAGCTCGACAACTGGCCTCTGTAGCTCAGTTGGTTAGAGCTCGACAACTGGTCTCTGTAGTTCAGTTGGTTAGAGCGCTGCACCGGAATCGCAGAGCCGCAGATTCGATTCCTGTCAAGGACCTAAAGTTGTATTTTTCGCTTGGGTCCCTGGTTAGGTTTAATAAATGTATATAAATTTACTCTCGAAATTTTTCAACTTTAGTTGTGCAGGACTAGCAGGGTAACATTAGCCAGGCTATGTTAAGTCGACCAGAATGTTTTTAGGATGTGCTGTTCGTGTACATTATATTCTGTATTTGGTCTTGTAGATTTTTACACACGTTTAAATTTGGATGTGATGGCCAAGCCTTATACCTTCACTCGCCGACAGAACTTCAACTCCTGTCAATATTCACGAAAACAGGGTAAGATTCTAAGTTGTAGGATATTGTCTAGGAATGTTCGGTATGAGAAATTTCCGGTATCGGTCTACCGAAAAAATTATACCGATATTATCGGTATACCGGTTTTCCTGAAGGAAATTTTGAGTAATTCTAAAAGGGAAAACGATCATTTCGAAGCTGTTTCGAACGACACGTACTCAGTGTAAAATCTCACTCAAGTGGAAATTCTAAATCATTGCAGTAGAAAGTTATTTTTATTGCCATTGCCGTTTATAGTTTCGCCATATAGTTGGTAAATTTAAAGGCCTGATTCCACGTGGCGGAATTTTTCGACCGAAACGAAATTCCTCTTTGTCTTTTTACAATTAGTTCTGCTTGAGAGCTCATGAAACAAAGAGAAATTTCGATTCGGTCGAAAAATTTCGCCTAGTGGAAAACCGCCTTAACACGGCATACCGAAAAATTTCGGTATATCGGAAATTTCGGTATATCGGTATGGTTGAATATCCGGTATCGATATACCGATATTGGTTTAATGCCGATATTTTCTGTATATCGGTATACCGAACAGTCCTAATATTGTCAAGGTAGTATAGCATGCAGAATGTGAGTTTCGTGGCAAAATTGTGCATTTGATGTAGCGTTTAAAACATGAGCAGCATTGTTTTGTCAGATATAAACTGATTGATACTCAGGTTATATAAAACTGCTCTAAAATGACCGAGTAACAATCCAAAATTGTTTGAAATGTTTTTAATCATTTCTAAATTTCAGACAGCGACCGGAAACGAAGTTTAGGACCAATATTGTTCGCTTAAGCCTGCCGCACACGAGAGCTATCTGCTGAGCCAAAAGTTACTCGTGCCTGTTAGCTCAGCCGATAGCTCAGCGATCAAACATGTTTGATACGTGAGAAAAGGTTGCATGAGGCAAAAAACTCAGTAAATTGTACCCGCACACGGTGAGCTATCGGCTGAGCTAACAGGCACGAGTAACTTTTTGCTCAGCAGATAGCTCTCGTGTGCGGCAGGCTTTACTCTCAAGATAAAAAACTAGCGTGACCCCTCTCTTGACGTAACATGCATATCCTCAATAATCCAAGATGGCGAACAGCTCACTTTTTTCAGTCGAAATATTTTGAAAACTAAGCATGATATAAACACTCTGTAATAGAGTTTAATATATAGTTTTAAGAGTTCTTTCAAATGAACTATAAACTATTTTTATTGCCAATGTCCTTTAAAGTACTAAGTATGCATGCTACTTCTGCTGAATTGAAATAATTTCATCCAATATGCTCTTTCCATGATGAAATGAGCCATCGAAAACACATGATTTTTCCAATAGAGACACCATAATAAAAACGAAAGTTATAAATATCGAAAATCAACTTAATTTTTGTATTTTCTATTTTAGGTTAAATTTTCCAGATTTTTCGGGGACATTATTTACAGTGGTTCCCGTTCCAGAACGACCAAACCGAGGCTTCTTTGCAACGCTTCTTAATCTAGGACCGTCTGATTTGGACAGAGAAAGACTATGTAAGTATAGTATTGTATTGATCACGGGTCGAAAAAGTATCTAAACAGATGCAAGACCTTATTTTTCTGTGTTCGTGTTATGTACTCAGGTGAATATGATGTTTGTGATGTTACTCTGAGTGTATATTCACACCGGGCAGGGTTTGAAAAATATATCTGGCCACGGTGGGAATCGAACCTACGACCTTTGGAACACTAGCCCAATGCTCTGCCAACTGAGCTACGCGGTCAGGTCGGTTCGAGTATGTGATATTTCGGAACTGAGTCTAGTTCCTTCGTTCCGAAATATCACATATCACTCAGTTCCAAGTGATATAATAAATATCACTCAGTTTCGAAATATCACATACTCGAACCGACCTGACCGCGTAGCTCAGTTGGCAGAGCATTGGGCTAGCATTCCAAAGGTCATAGGTTCGATTCCCACCGTGGCCAGGCATGTTTTTCAAGCCTGCCCGGTGTGGATATACACTCAGAGTAACATCACAAAGATCATGCTGGACCATTGGTCTAAGAAAATGTTTGAGTCCTCGGAAAATATTTCCCCAAGAACTGGAGAAAGAGAATTGTAATATGAGAGATAAAAGGAGAAATTCCTAAGAAAATTTTAATCAATTTCAAGATCAGTGATCTCAATATTTTTAACATTTTTTAACATTCTTAATGTAGTTAAAAACATTGAGTTCACCGATCTTGAATTATGCTTAATTGATTTTCCTAGTTAGTTTTTTCAATGGGCAATTCCATGAGCTATAGACTAAATTTTGATCTTGGCAAGAAGAACAAAATCCATCACCACAGCTAGAAAGAGCATGTTAAAATTAGTAAAATTGCAAAGTTTGCTTGCGAAATGTTGTAAAATGTGGAAAATATATATAACCATGCGAAATTTGCAAATTTTGTATTACAGTGAAAATACAAAAAGTGTCCCACTTCCGCTTCTGTAGTTTGTTGTGATTTACTGTAATTTGTTCTGTTTTTCTGTAGCGATTACCGATTTATGGACAAATACTGCGATAAAACTTAGTTTTTTTTCTATTTTTAAATATGGTAAGTTGTAGCAAAGGGAAATAATACATTTTTCGTTAGTTTCATTGCATAAAAGGAACGGAATTTAAATTTTATCGCAGTATTTGCCGATAAATGGTACTCGCTACAGAAAAACAGAACAAATTACAGTAAATCACAACAAACTACAGAAGCGGAAGTGGGACACTTTTTGTATTTTCACTGTAATTTGTATTACGCACGAGAATTTGCACCACTTTTGGCCTAAATGTGGTGCATTTTCCCGCGCGTAATACAAATCAATACAAAATTTGCAAATTTCGCTTGGTTATATTTTCCGCATTTCACAACATTTTGCAACGAAACTTTGCAATTTTACTAATTTTAACATGCTCTTTCTAGCTGTGGTGATGGATTTTGTTCTTCTTGCCTAGATCAAAATTTAGTCTACAGCTGGAATTGCCCATTAAAAGGTTTGTAATGTGCCACCATCATTCGAAAGGCTGAACTGTGCCTTTAAAATATCTGCTCATTATAAATACTCTGGCTTCAAAATTATTTCCCTGAATTCGAAAGATTGCTCCGCGCAGCAGGGCATTAAATCCATCTATGGCAAGAAGCTTTAGGTATAGTGGAGCTGTACTATGGAATAGTCTTTCTGCTGAGGCTAAGTCTGCGCATTCGATTTATTGTTTCAAAAGACTTATTTGAATCTTGTTTTTAATTGTTATTCCATTTGTAACTACACATTATGTTCTGGGTAATATTCTTTTTGGGTCTGTGGCTCAATTAGTTTTTTCTTCATTTTTATATACTTGTAAATAGCTAAATAGACGCCCCTCATGAAAACCAGCCGTATAGCTGATGAGGACAGCGCTCCTAAAGAAATTAAATACATACATACATTACAGGTAAACTACGTGAAGCGTTCCTCTTTTGACTTCGTAACTCATTTGGAATTTTCCTCATTAGCTTTGCAAATTTGAAAAACTCTTTGCAAATCCCTTCAGGGAATTTGCAATGTTCCTATCGGCTGTTGCAATATTCCAAACTTCATTTTAAATTTTCCTAACTTCCTGTTTTAATTTCCTAACTTCCTGTTCTGTTCTGAGCGTTGGTATTGGTCGATTATTTTTGTTAGCCAATTGCAACGCCCAGAACAGAACAGGAAGTTAGGAACTTGCAACAGGAAGTTAAGAACTTCAAACAGGAACGGAGGAAAATTTTTTTGGCTTTTAGCAACATTGCAAATTCCCTCAAGGGATTTGCAAGGGAGTTTTTTAAATTGCAAAAGTAATGAGGAAAATTGCAATCAATTTAGAAACACAAAAGAGGAACGCTTCACGTAGTTTACCTGTAAATACATACATCTATGGCATCTATCTATCATTATTATTTGACTTTCTTTCCAGTTGGCACTGAAAGTGGCAAAGCATCTCAGTCTCTAGCGACTCGCGTCCCAGGGAGAGGAACGGAGGATATCCAAGCACGCTCTGGCGGTATCGCCGATGTAATGTCCAAAAATATGGAGGTAGGACATTAATTGAATCAAGTTCGCTGATCAATTTTAATTCGGCCAGATTTAGGGACTTGGCTATTTGCCCATTGAGCGCCAGCATTCGCCTCTTGACTGTACAGTGAAATCGTCTGGCGTTAGAAGGAAATTACAAAGTAGGGCGCATCATGGCACAATGCAACATCAAGGACATATAGCCTGTATTCTAAAAGCTCACACTCGATGAGTGGAGGTTCAATCTGAGCTTCTCTTGAGTGTCAATGCTGTTTTTGAATAGCTGGAGGGTGAGTAGTCACATAGTAAGGTACGATCATAGATATCTTATATAGACTAGATAGCGCATCTCTTTTAGTAAAATTGAAGCCAAGAATATTCCAGCGGTTACCCCCATTTGAATAGATGGCGGCCATGTTGGTAGTTCTCACTCGCTAATAAACGCTTAAAAAACAACAATAACTTTCATCATTTGAATAGTTTAAAAATGTATTTGGAATAGGTTTACCTTAATATTTAAGTTCCGTGTTTAAGAAATAGAAAACATACGAATCTTCTCATTTCATGGGAATATCCTGAGTCTGCAATCACGGCTTCAATTTTTGAATTGCAGAATAATTAGATGCACTATCTAGTGTATATAAGATATCTATGGGTACGATACTAACCCTCCAGCTATTGAAAACAGCAATGACACTCGAGAGAAGCTCAGATTAAACTTCCACTCATTGAGTGTGAGTGAGCTTTTAAAAAACAGGCGTATATATGACTCGAAAATTGACAGTGTTATTTTTTTTGCCTAATGTGAAGGATTGAAAAGTGTAGGGTAACTTCTCTGATAGATTTTTGTTTTCTTGCTTCGTTTTGAAGATATTTCATCTTGTATGATATGCAAAAGACCAACTTCCTACGTCACACCTGCATAATGACTTACTTTAAATGTTATATAATTTTGTCGTTATCAAATGAATTCGCTCAAAATGAATGACGAGCGCGAGATATGTCCACAACAACACCCATGTATTATTGAATGGGGGTGGGATGCCAACAAAATCTTGATATTTACCCATAACCTACACATGGCGATACCCTGGTATATATCGAAGCCAAAATATATTTGGAGTGTTCTGTGATGGAACCATTCAAGAAAATCACAACGGGATCCCAATCTTGCCTCAGCCAGTAAACGTTCCATCATCAGGGACGTCGTGAAGCCATCAACATTTGGGGGTGTCGTCTGTGTTTGACCAACATTTCCTAGGATTTTGACCAAGTCGTACAAATTTTTCCCGAAAATGTTGTCGACGGGGGTCAAAACAATTTTCCGGACTAACATAAGCATAGTCAAAAAAAATTTTCCCGCTAACATAAGCATATTCAAAATTTTTCAACCAAGATAAGCAAGGCTTCAAGATTTTTACACCGCAAACATAACATAAGCTTTAAAATTATTAAAATTGCCAACCATTTCATAACTTTGCAATTGAGCAACTTCGACAATCTTTTATCCCAAACTTTGACCAAACTTTTCCGAGTTTTACCTTCCGAGTTTCACGAAATATCAGTTTCATTTTGACCGACTTTGCGCAAATACCAGTTCCATTTTGACCAACTTTGACCAACGTTTGAATTATTGGGGAGGGGGTGGGGGTGTCCCTGCCCGTCACATAAACCACACTCCTAATTTCTGACATGACGTTTTTACTTTATATTCTCCAGAGCCTCAATGAGCGCGGTGAAAAGTTGGGAGAGCTGGAAGACAGGACGCGACAAATGAGAGATCAGGCAGAACAATATTCAAGGAATGCTCACGCGCTCGCCCAAAGATTCAAAGATAAAAAGTGGTATCAATTATAATTGTAGCGAATTGTCGGCCATGTGCGCCGAAACGATAAAAATCGTCAAAGCGCGCTTTCGTTGGCATGTATTACAGTAAAATCCCGCATTAGAGAAGCGCTGTTTTTATGCCAGGTTAAAGTGGTTCTTATACAGGGTGTATAAAAATAAGGCAATTCAACTTACGCATGCTATATCGTGCACTAATATTACGTTTAACAATTTACTCTTTTCATACCAATAAAGTGATTTTTCATATCTTGCTTAGTTCTTGAAATATTTGCACTTGAAGTAATGAGATGTCTTCCATCTTGGATACATTTTTGATCTCATTAACGGTAGTTTTGGTGACGTCACAACATGGATTAACCATATAAAAGTATTCGTTGCTGAGCAAATATTGATTGCTAGATGTTTTAAAGGTTTTGAGTGCTCTTGATATTTCGAAGGGCAGACAGAGTATAGTTTTGAGTGCAAAATGATTAGTGTTTGTCTAGATAAAAATATTGCGTGACCTCTGTTGTGACGTAACATGTATATCTACAAAAATTCAAGATGGCGGACATTTTATTCCTTTCCATCAAAATATTTGCGGAAGTAAGCAAGATATGAAAAAACGGTAAAAGAGTATTATATATATAGTCTTACAGTTGATTTCACGAAACTTTGGCCGCGCCAGTTGCGAGGTTGGTTGGGAATTTGGGACTATAAACACGAGATCGTCAAGTTGATTGGAAACTGGCCAATCAAATTCGGAAGTTTCGCATCAAATTATCAAAATTCGTTACGAAATTCCGAACCAAATTCGCAAGCAAGTTCGCAAATTGCAAACGATTTTGGAAGTAAATTTTAAAAACTAAACTTTATTAAACTATTATAATGTTAAACCTGAAATTATATTATTGTTATGATATTATTTATTGTTAAATGAATAAGTTTAATAAAATAAGTTTAGGTTTTAAAATTTACCGCCAAAATCGTTTGCAATTTGCGAACTTGCTTGCGAACTTGGTTAGGAATTTCATAACGAATTTCGATAATTTGATGCGAAACGTCCGAATTTGATTGGCCGGTTTCTAATCAACTTGATGATCTCGTGTTTATAGTTCCCAAATTCCCAACCAACCTCGCAATTGGCGTGGCCAAAGTTTCGTGAAATCAACTGTAAAAGTTCTTTCAAATGAGAAAATAAAACAAATATATTGCCATTTCCCTTTGAGGTACTTTCCTATGATTTCCTTGGCCTTGTCTATTATTTTTAGACAGCCTGAATCTGTATCAAATACGAAAACAGAAAAGCTATAAACGTAATAATTAAGACACGATAGCCTCTCAATTTTGCATGGATTAGCTTTTTTAACACCCTGTATAATGATTCTCTTCAGAAATGAGCCCAGTTTGCCACGACGCTCGCCTGAGCGACAAGAATTATTTTAGCTGTCTTCATATGTTTTTATCCACCTATTATTATATGGCAAGCATCACTTCCGGTGAAATGGCGAACTGTGATTGGCTGAGAAGCACTCTCAGCTGTCCATTATTTCCCCGTAATGGATCGGCGGCCATTACGTAAACACAAACGCATGCATTTTAAAACAAAACAGCAAAACTATTAGAAAATTTGAAAATTATAATTTAATTTGTTATTAGTAAGATATTTGCGAATGGTTTTTAGTGGAAAAAAAGGCATACATTGGTATTTTTTTGGTTTTCTTCGACCAAATGTGTACCACGCTAATAATATGCATTTCAAATCATGCATTTCTCGTTTCTTTCAAGTATAAATGCCTATAAATGCCATATAATAAACTTTTTATTAACCTCGCTTGCTCGGTATGTACAGAGAAGTATCGGACTTCGGTCTTTTTGTACAAACCTTGCCCTACGGGTTCGGTCTGTACAGAAAAGACCTCGGTCCTATAGTTCTCTGTACAGACCTCGCGTTCTGTTAATATGAAGTTAATAATCCAGCCTCGGTTAGACGACATTATGTAAACATTTTTTGTTGTAATTAAACAATCTACAGCTTGTTTTACAAGTTTAATCGTGTCTGTTTAGTTCTATTAATGTTTATTTTTTGTTTGTAATTTTTAACCATGCCTTCAAATACTATATTATTGATCAAAGTCTGCAAAAAAATGTCGTTAAATAGCTTGTTCCAAACTTGCGTGTGTACACGCGTAAAATCTCGCATCTTGTAGCAAGTCTGCCAAGAAGCCGTCAACAAGTTGTGTTCGCACTGCTTGTCCCAAGTTGTCAACAAGTTTGGCATAAGCTGTTAACAACTTGTAACAACCTTGTTGATATTATCAGACTTGTTGCAAGGTCGTTCCAACAAGTCCGATACAGTCATGATACAACAATATTGCTACAACCTTGTGTCGTCAAACTTGTAACATTCTTGTTATATCATGACTGTGTCAGACTTGTTGGAACAATCTTGTGACAAGTCTGATAATGCCATCAAGCTTGTTACAAGTTGTTAACAGCTTGTTCCAAACTTGTTACAACAACTGGCAAGTTGTTACAAGTCTGCAAATAAGTTGTTACAAATCTGTTCACAAGCTGTCGACAAGTTGTGTTCTCACTGCTTGTGCCCAGTTGTTGCAACAAGTTTGGAACAAGCTGTTAACAACTTGTAACAAGCTTGATGGCATTATCAGACTTGTTACAAGGTTGTTCTAACAAGTCTGATACAGTCATGATATAAACAAGAATGTTACAAGGTTGACGACACAAGGTTGTATTTATTTATGTAAGAATTTTTACAGAGGATAGACATTTCAGTAAATATATCATGACTGTATCGGACTTGTTAGAACAACCTTGTGAGTCGGATAATTGCCATCAAGCTTGTTACACGTTGTTAACAGCTTGTCCCAAACTTCCAGGTGATCTCGAGTTCGTATTTTAGCCAATCAGCGCTCAGAAAGGGTTGTCCGAATAGAAATCCATTTTGATGTATTCAGTCAATTATATCTTTCGTTATTCTTTATGAAACTAGTTGAAATTTTGTAATTATGTTTGGTTATGAGAACTATAGCTCTGACAAAAATATGGAATCGAAATAAAGTATATTACAGGAGATATTCCGTTGTTTTAATCATAAAATGATTTCTATTTGACAACTAGTGCCAGTACTTTTCCGCGTATCAAGATCATCTGGTTGTTACGACAACTTGGGACAAGCTGTAGGAACACAACTTGTTGGTAAACTTGTAACAAGCTTGATGGCATTATCAGACTTGTTACAAGGTTGTTCTAACAAGTCTGATACAGTCATGGTATAACAAGAATGTTACAAGGCTGACGACACAAGGTTGTAACAATATTGTTATATCATGACTGTATCGGACTTGTTGGAACAACCTTGTGACAAGTCTGATAATACCATCATGCTTGTTGCAAATTGTTAACAGCTTGTTCCAAACTTGTTACAACAACTGGGAACAAGCAGTGCGAACACAACTTGTCGACAGCTTGTTGACAAACTTTCT
>CACRXK020015493.1:0-12165 GCA_902702795.2 Paramuricea clavata
TCTGCCCTCAATAATACAGATCAATTAATAAACAGCATAATATGTATATTTTATGAGACTGGCTGCTGCCTTGACACACCTACACACATTACAATTGCATTAAAATACACTACAGTACTGCTTACAAACTTTTACTTTAGTAATTTTACAGTAACAGTACTTTTACTTTAGTCATTTTACAGTAATTGAGGGGCCGACCATTTAACTTTTGAGGGGGTGATTTACTGCTGGCAGGGAGTTTTTTTCTGGGATCATGTGCAAGTTTTTTTCTATCCCATCACCATGTATGATTTTTTTTTTCCACTCTCTTTTGGCAGCATTTTTTTTCAATAGCTTATACTATTGGGTCATTCCAGAAAACATCCATACCACCCCCACAGAGGAAATAGGAAGTTAACCCCCCTACCCCCTTCGGATGTCCTAATACATTTACTATTATCAGAAACAATTTTTTCTCCCCTCCAGACGGCAGAAATTTCCTCCGTGAGGGGAGTATGGATCTTTTGTTGAGTTTTCTAGCTTCATGCATTGCTTTTAATAATACATATTGCTATGAGATATATAACATTTGGTTCAGGGCCTCTTTTAAGGCAGGGCCATAGGAAGCTCTTTTCGATTGGGGGGGGGGGGCTGAAAGCGAGGGCCGAAGGCCCGAGGAAATTTTTAAATGTAAAGTCTCTGAAGTGCCATTTCCTGGACTTTGGGGAAGATTTGACAGAATTCTGATGGTCAGAAACCAGCGTTTTAGTATGTTGAAATTTACAATTTAGTAGTACTAAATGGACGAAGGCGTATTTAATGAACTATATATTGGATAAGTTGCAGGAAAATATGGGTAATATCTTCATCCTTTGCAGTTTGTCATGGATTAAATGATAAAGGTCTGCATGATTCTGAAAATGATTATTAGCAAAGGCCCTGTAAGGATATGTAACTGGAAGGGACATATTTAGCGGGGGACCTGGAGAAGTTCCAGTCGGCAAATATGTGTTGCTGCAGCTACTTGCAGCATATATATGCATAGTTTAACTAATAAGTATGCACCATAGGGCAGCAGATCAGGCCATAGTGATACCTAGGATTCTGAGACAACCGAGTCGACCATCAAAGGTGGGAGCCTCTAGAAGGGTCTGGGGGCATGCCCCCCAAGAAAATTTTGGATCTCTTGAAGCTCACTTTGAGGAGTTTTCCAACAAGAAATTAACCTTACACTAGTCCCTGAAAATCAAACCAGCTGATCTTCTGTGACTGGTCAAATCGATCCCTGCAACCATGGTGTTTTGCAACATTTTCCCACCAAATAATGGGGCAGGATATTTTTCCCTCAGTTTGTTAGTGCAGGTATTTTTTTGTTCAGAATAGCCTTGCAGGAATTTTTTTTCAAACTCAACTCCCCCCCCCCCTTAAAAGTTAAATTGTCGGCTCCTAAAAACAAAGCAGTGACAACAGTGGAGTAATGACCATGTATACAGATAGACGAGTTCTGTTAAACAGTTCACTTGCAGTATTACAGTAATTAACTAATGAGTAAAATCATCTGGCACTAGATAGAGCAAATATTAATGTGGGTTTAATGCTTTTGAAGGCTTGATTTCAACCTGCATTTTTGTTACAACCATTTTTACCTCGTACAAGGCAGTTAAACTTTATTTGGCAAAAGACACTAAGTGAGTATTTGGCAATAAACTACTGGAATTTCACACAGATCCTATAATACTAGAGACCCTTTACAATTAAATTGTTTTTACACAATGCAATATAATGCATATCTAGGCATGCAACTGAAAGTAACTGTTTGCAGCATTGTTCCATCTTCACTTTATACTGTCCCTATAGGATCTAAAAAGCACAGAAATGAGATACCATTATTTTACAACTTTCAATTTCTTTCAAATTTATTAATTTTAATCTGCTTCTTTGGAATAGAACACCATTGAGGTCTTCTCAGAAGAGTGATAATTAATCATGACTATGACTTTAATAAGGAACATATTACACAAGCAGGGATGGGATGGTATATATTCTCACAAGGCATTGCGTTTAAGCACCCACCATTAACATAAATAAGATCACTACAACGCACCTGCTATTCTTTCTACCATCCTGAATCATTTGTTCCTTTAACAAATCCCACAAGCGACATAATTTGTTTGCGTTGATTAATAGGTTGATAGAAACAAATATGAGTCTTGTCCATATAAAATTCACCATTTCCAAAACAATAAAGCTCATGACCAATTTCTCATGTGTTAACTTATGGTATAATTCACCGATCTCTATCAGAAATTCCCATTTGAAAGGTGTTGTCAGGGAGTGGTCATTATTTATGGGGAGGGGGGGGGGGTTGGGAAATGGGGAAAATAAGGATTGAAAACTTTTTTGACCCCCCCTCCAGACTGAAGGCAAACTTTTTGTGCCTCCCCCTCATAAAAGTAGAAACTTTTCTGACCCCCCCCCCCAGTGTGGATTGAAAAATTAACAGCAATGAAACAGGTGTGCGTTGCAGGTAAAGTTAGATATTAGGACAATCTGTTTAATCTAGCTCATGATGTTTTACCCTGGTGAATATGATTCAACCATATATGATTAAAAAATATATATTATGTGTTACTACTTTGCAATGCAACATTTGTCCTACCATAACCCTAACCCATGACCCGTCTTCATACAGCGAAATGATTTGAACACAGGTTTTTTTTAAGAACTTGTCTGGGGGGTGGGCATCTACAAAAAGGGACCATACTATATTGAGTGTGGAGAGATGACAGATGGTTGTTGGTGACAAAAAGTTTGGTGTGGTATCGTATGTACTAGTAGGGGGGTCTGGGGGTATTCTCCCCCAGAAAATTTTTTTATTTTTCCACCCCTAGAATTGAAATGTGAGCATTTTCCTCTGAGCATTTTCTGAAACAGATTTTTGGATATACAGCGTTACATTGTGCGTTGATAGACCGAATCTGATCAGTTAAGTGTACTTGCATGGTATGTTTATGTAAATACCACAACTGGGTCACTCAGGAGGTAGAAAGCTTGTTAAACTTAGTGGGCTCAACGGTCGCTCGGCGCCACCATGGTTGGCGCCGAGCAGGGAAATTTTGAACATTTTGAGTCTCTAGATCGTTGGAAATAGCATTTTCAGAGTCTTCTTTTTTGCTATTTGTGATTATAGAAATCAAAAACTTTTATGACCCCCCTTTCTCTGTGTTAAAACTTTTTTGATTCCCCTATTTATAAGGGTAAAACTTCGTTTGCCCCCCCCCCTCCCATTTCCCTCCCATTCCCCCCCCTCCCCATAAATAATGACCACTCCCTCACGACTGTATTCATGATTCATCTCAGTCGCACTCAGAAACGTCGTCAAAAATATAGACACGTTTCTTTACGATTGAGTTCATTTGAATGTAAAAGAGGTCCCCAACATTCTTGAACATGTGCTTTTGGTTAAAATACCATATTTGACTTGATTTGTTCCTCTATTGCGAGATAACAGAACAAAACAGTTGAAAATACCGTATTAATCACAATAGCTCACTCCTCAAGGTGGTCACAGTAAGATGGCGGCCGCGCGCGACTTCCGGCTTCAATTTCTGTATCTATAGTTGCGCTCTCCATATATTTATAGCTCAGTGGGAAAAACGTACAACACACACAACACTAACGTAATCCTTGTGCCCCCAAAATGTCCACGCCCCCTGTGGAAATCAGCAAATTGCTGTCGGGGCCAGCGTCATGCATTAACTAAAGTTTTACCATACCATACGTACCATACCATACTATACAAACAAAATTAAACCATGATCACGACCAAATCTGTGCCGTGAAGGGTCCACTTTCTGTGTAAACAAAACCTTGGCTATTTGATTATCTTTTGTTTGTATAGGAGGCTAAATTCTCGTGCTTTTAGAAAACGCATGCGAAACGTTCTCTCCTACATGAACATACAGGGCATAAATACAAAAAATAACATGGGTAAAACAAGTATACAAAATCGTACGTCAACATCGATTAAACGTACGTCAATTTAGTACAAAGCATACGACCTCGTACGGCATTTAGACAAATTTATTTTTTAAGCCCTGCAAGTAGACAAATCTTAAGCCTTCAAATAACTATAATTCTTTATATAGTACCTTGCTATTGTAGGGGTAACCCATAATAAGGCATGACTGTTAGTGTGCTTTAATTACTCCACAAGGAATAAGGGGCAAGGGATATTGGTAAACAAGTGTTACCAATCAATCATATTCACTTTTAATTATAACGGCCACTGTGGTCAAAGCACCCTATAATAATTATTATTTACTCTCTAACAGCAGATGATGTTACTCACCAAAGGGCAATTTTGTACCTTGATGAGTAATATGCATACAAAATAGTAAACTGTTTCATTACATATTTTATGTCTGAATGACATTGCAACAAAATATGTTTGGGTGGGGTAAAACAATTTTCTGGCATTCCACCTGTGTGGTAGCTAGAAATTTTGTTTCGAAAAAGGTGGGGTAATGATTTTTTCCGGCTTCATTATACTTTCTCTTCGGCCCCCACCCCTGCCATAAATAATGACCGGTCCCTAATACGGAAGTATTTACCAATCAATATTCACTACATTTTAAAATTAAATTTTTTAACACGTTTCGGTACGGTACGCTTGAAGCGGAAAACGGCCTTAAGAGGGTTTTTTTTGGAACAAAAACTCGCCAACCGTCCTATAAGTCGGTTTTATAAGTCGGCTTTATAAGTCGTCCTGGAACGTCGACTTTTTGTAGGCCAGATAAATCCCTCGGCCCTCGGGAGTTATATCTGGTTTAAAGCCGCTGTTCTTGGTGTTTATACGTAAGATAGAGATTATGAATTCATATAAAGCACCACCATTTGTATTCTCTATGTTCATCATTAGTATTATATGTATACATATGTACATAAATAATTGACTCATGAGTCTATATACTTTCCTTCGTTTAACCACATCCCCCATTAACCCCACATTTGCCACAAAGCCCACGCCACTTTACGCATGCATGAATATAGTTATATAGTATTAGATAGAGACAACTGTAATTCTGGATGCTGATTGACCGAGCGGTCTTGAGCATTTTTAAATACATTTTTAATACTAATTAATATACTCATTAATAACTCATGAAGAAAATTCAAAAAACATGAATGTTTAATCAATGCTTGTAAATCGGATAAAGATTTTTCCTGATTTATATAAACTTCAGCTTTGATTTTCTCGGCTTAGACAATGTTTATTTTTAAAATTACTTCGCCAATGAAATCATAAGATGGGTCGTTTTTTAAGTACTTTAAAAGACCTTAAAACATTTGCATCCAAACTTTATCTGATATACAAACTCTTGCCTTCGGCTTGAGTTTGTATATCAGATAAAGATATATATCGATCGGCTGCTCATGTTTTAACTAGTACATATTTTGCTATACAAACTATACTCTCAAAACCTACATAGATTATGTCTACATAGATTATTATACACGAACACATCAACATTTCATTCATTTAGTGGCTATAAAAGTAATGATATATGTCTAAAAACAAACTAAGCTGGGACCACTGGTCTAAAACTAGGACTGGATGCACCTGCTATTTGCACAAATCAAGTCAATGGCGGCCATATTGTTATGACCATATATATATGGCCTGCATAGAGTTGGAAAATCGCAAAAAAACATTATACAACTTGCTATAGGATACACTGCAGGATAATTATTATTGTTACCGTTAGTGAACAAATAATGGCAGCAACCTTGGCAGTCGTTTCAGTAAAATACTTCCACTTCTGTCGGAGCAAACTTAAAACTTCCAGCCAGAAGAGATCTTGCTTTACAACTTTTAGTAACATATCCTTCAGGCAAACTGTAGGAATGACCAAAGTCCGAGAACGATGTAATCACTCTGTCAGCGTTGTTTGAAATTGACAAATCCCGCCCTTCATTAGAATTGCCGCGGCCAAATATTGCTCCGAAAGATGAATCTTGATTAATGGAGTCTTTGCCCTTTCGAAGACAGGATTTGAATGGAGGAAGATTGTCGTTGTTTGAAAGAGAGAAAATAAACGACTTTCCAGACTCTTTTACGCGATCTTTGAACAAAGTAAAAAGCATAAATGAAGTTGTAACTAGTACACAGCACGCCTTAGGAAGGTCTTTTTGATTGAGGGGGTCTGAAAGCGAGGAGATTTTTAAATTTAGAGTCTCTGAAATGCCATTTCCTGGACTTTGGGGAAGATTAAGATTTGACATAATTCTGGTGGTCAGAAAATAGCGTTTTACTATGTCGAAATTTACAATTTACTTACAGTTTAGTAGTACTAAATGGGCGAAGGCGTATTTAATTAACTATATATTGGATAAGTCGCAGGGGAGTATGCAGGGTAATATCTTCATTCTTTGCAGTGATAAAGGTCTGCATGATTTTGAAAAAAGAATGATTATTAGCAAATTATTGAGGGGGGCTGCAGCTCCATCGCCCACTAATACATTCGTTTTAATTATGATTTCAATTAATTCTATATATTAGCGGGAATCGCTTTTGAGTTGCGGGCAGCTAAACACTAACTATAGCCGACTTTCGTTGGACCAGATTTATTATCGCATATTTACCTGAAGAGGCTGTCCAATTTACATCTGTATAGCCACCAAAGATAAAATTATCAACTTGCACCAAAACCACAGTTGGTCCTTTGTTGTCACAATTTAAGTGGAAGTCCTTTGCTTCCCAACCATCACACGACGCTCTGTAACACACGCGCCACTGGAAATTGCGTTCAGCCAACCAGTCAATCATTTGACGTATGTATTCAGGTTTATCTTTCAAAATTTTAGATGCTATAGCCAAAATGACATATGCTGGGTAAAACCCTATATAATTGCAAATAATGTGTAGATTAAAAACATGGAAAAATAACCAGTATCAACTACACTGACAAAAGGGAGTGGGACACACAAAAAAATTGAGAAGATCCTATCCCACCTATTTTAATAGTGGTTGTGCGTAGTATAACGTCAACCAACTTGGAATATAATGTACATTCTTTTGCAAATGTCTGCACAATGTGTGGCCAATGTCTAGTAAACAATAATCTTTTATACTACATATGAGTAGATGACCCCCTTCCCCGCTTATATACCAACGCAAGTAATCAGGGGGACTCACTCATCACTGTATGAAAGGGATGCCGCACGCGCTGATTGGACGAGCCTGACCAACGCGATTCGCGGTGTTAACTCACGCATCTCTGTATGAACGCGGGATGACACCCGTGGCCCACGCGAAAAGACCACGCAAGCCCATGGCTAAATTGCAGAATACCCGTCCACTAGTCATCTTTCGCAGTGACGCGCTATCAAATTACATTATCAAGGAAATACGTCACGTAGCCACTAAAAACATACCTTCCTTACAATTACGTCATTAATGCGTATCAGTTGTTCTTTCAAAAACTCACTGCGTAGCCACGAAATGGTTCGGCTTTTGCTCTTTAGTCGGCGTGAAGTATATATACAGCTAAAACTATTCTTCGCTCTTTGATCTATTTTTGCTTTCATCTCTATTGAAAATGACTGCGCAGAAATTATATGCGGATGTTGTACGATCGTACGAACGTATAACTTGATCAGAAATAAAGCAGATATCAATACAAAGCAGCTAAAATTATTCCTATACAGTGAACTCTAATAAGACTGGAACGATAACTCGGCCGCCATCTTTGAAGCCAAATTGAAGGCCGCCATTGGAGGTACGGCGGCGAAAATACACCTCTTCGAAAAAGTCATAGCGCGCGAACTTCTCCCGGGCGCCAAATCACAAAACGCAAATCACGGGGGTTTCTACGAAAAAATCGATTTATTCACGTTTTAGAGATGTCAAAAAGCACTCAAAATAAACAACTATACCTAGACTTTAATACAAAAAAGGTATTGGTCCGTAGATTTATGTTTCAAAGTATTTTTTTTAGTTAAAGAGCAAAGCTCACTTCGGCACGTTCAACTAGTGTCGTTTTTACAAAACAAACCTGATACCCTTCAAACTTTCACTGTTGTGAGATGCAAAGCAGTTCTAACTATCAAATAGATCGTATTTGGGTTTTTAAAATTGAAGTCTTTTGATGAAAAACGACTTTTCTTGCTCATTTTCGTCGAAAATAAACTTTGACTGAATTTCCCACTCCTCGAAACTCTCCTTAGTCCTTTTAAAAGTGCAATTTCCTTGCACGGTTGGCTTCAGGCAAGTATGGGCATGTTTACCTGAGTTATCGTTCTAGTCTTATTAGAGTTCACTGTTCCTATACGAAAGATATATAACACTTGTTAATCAGATTATGAACTCAGCAAGTGTTTGCCAATGTGTGGAGTATGTTTTTGTCGGATTATTAGGTGTTTATGTACGTAATTAAGGTTTATTTCCTTTAATTACGTCATAACATTTCTTTAGTCACTTGCCGCCTGTCCATATCCTGCTGCGCTCTTGACTTTAGTTCGAACGCGTAATATGAAGAATTTCGGTTAAATATTCAGTTGGGCATTGCATATCGCTTACACACGTTTCGCTAAACCAGAAATTATTATATCAAAAGCAGTATTTGAGCGAAAACTGGAAATTTAGAGCATTTTTCGACCCACGACTTTTACGCACGACGCATGAAATGTTGAAAAGAACTTTAATCTGAGAACGTATTTGTATTAAAGCTGATTGTTCGTTTCCTTTGTTGTTCTACACGCATTTTGAACATAGCTACATAATTATTAGGAAGAACTATTGAATAGAAAAATACAAGTATCAGTATGTAGCTGCATGCATATGGTGGGCAAACCTACTTAGACGACAATTTAATATTTATTTAGTAAATGCATGCATTCATGAGGTGATACTATAATCTCCACTAATTTCAATCACAGTTGACATATTATATCTTCAGAAATATATCTGCCTATCATCAGGCAATTGGCTTGTGATTTTCAACATTTTCTGGGGGTTGGACGTGATAAGACAGCTGTTATCGTACTTGACCTGCAGACTAATTGTCAGCAGCACTCAGGGTTTGGTCTCCTTAGCACTAGTTTATCAAAATTACAACATGTTAATTTTGCATGACAATTTACATTAAATCCAAGCTTACTAAATATCAAATAAAGGCATAGCACTACATATATTATTGCCTTTCTCTTGTTGTTAGTTTGCAAAAATATGATTTTCATGTTGCCATTGCAACCAAATCCTGAAATAGGTCATGTTGAAGCAATAGGGCCATTTATACGAGCGAAAATAAGCCGCGGCTTAAATAAGTCGCGAACGACTCGTATAAACAATCAATTTGCACTAAGCCGCGGCTAAAATAAGCCCAGGCTTGAATAAGCCGCGGTTTATTGCGAATTGACTGTTTATATACGAGTTGTTCGCGACTTATTTAAGCCGCGGCTTATTTAGGCCACGACTTATTTTCGCTCGTATAAATGGCCCTAATGTTTTGGAATTGTATAGTCACTCTATAAAGAAAAGGTAAGGGGTAGGTGCATGCATGCATGTAACTTCTAGTTACCTTTTATTCTCACATCACCCAATTCCAGAAACTTTTGTAGCTGTTTAACATCAATGTGTTTCTTGATATATTCAATATCTACATCATTGATCTGAGTAATCTTCGTTTTTTCCTCCCTCTCTACACCTTCCAACCACTCTGTGGCCATTCCTTCTGATTGTATAACTTCCACACTGGTACCATTCTCTAAAATATTCTTAGCCAAATCATATGATACATTAACTTCATTCACAAATGACTGTATCTCCTTCTGCTGCTTTGCAATCAATTCTTGATGTGTTTTATTGTAAAACTCATCAACTTCATCACATTTTTTCTGTGCAGTCTCTTCCAAATACTGCAAAAATATATCTTTCACTCTTTCCTTTTCATTATTGATAGATTTTTTAACCTTCTGAGTGTTGGATTTGAACTTCTCTTCCACACCAGATATGGCTTGTAGAGCTTTATTGCCAAGGGTTAATTTTTTCCTCAGCGCACTCACTGAGCTCTTTAGAGATTCCTTTCGTCTCCCAACGACATGCTCTATTGGTGCACATTCATGATCCGGGCGGGTATGAATAAAATCCAGACAATATCTACAGATAAGTTCCTTGCATGTCTCGCAATAAAACTTCAGTTTCTTGCCCTCGTGTTTACTACAATGCAAAACCTTGCTGCCTTTAATCTTTGACTTGTTTTCGGGCTTTGTCAACTCCTCAATGCTTAACACAGAGCAAGGGATTTTCTTAAAACCAGGCCAACTCTCTCGTACTGAGTTATGCTCTGCCAAACACTCGTCACATAAGAACAGTTCGCATGTCAAACAGCGGCAACTTGCTTGTTGTTTATTGCATTTCGAGCAATTGGCATGCTTTGCTTGGTTTTGTAGTTGAACAGCTTCTAGCATATTTCGGATAAAATGACTGCTAGACAACTCTGCTACTTCCTGATTTGATTTCAACTGAAATACAGACCTGCACGTAGGACAATTGAAATCTTCAATCTTTCCCGACTTCGCATTCTTGCGTTCAATTCGAACAATTTTCTCCAAGCAAACCTTGCAAAATGAATGAAAGCATAGCAAAGTGCGTGGATCATTCAGTGTTTCTAAACAAACTGAACATTCTAGTAAACTTTCAACGTTATTCGCCATGCCCGCTTCGCCATGACCACACGAAGTGGCCATTTTGAGATCTTGTGACTCTGGTTGATATGCGATATTCTAGAAATTTGAATAAAAATAGTTAACAATTATTTGCCGAAGTCAAGGTCAATCGCGGTGGTTGGTCGCTATAAACTTGCTATGCATTTTGCTCCCGGAAGCGCGGGCGTCGTTTTTTTCTGGCGGTGAGTGAAATGGCGTCGTTTCACTTTATAATCGGGAAAGGCCATGTAATATTTGGCTTAAAATTTTTTACGGTTAGAACAAATTTGTTGGGTATATTTTAACAGGTTCATAAACTTCAATATTTAAATGGACGATTGTGATCATCAAATTCGCTCCTGTATAACTAACTAAGTTCATCTTTCATATTACGGAACGCAACTAATGTACAAATTGTTCCTCCTTTCGCCTAATTCGTTTTTCTTCATCTGAGTATAGAGGGGGGAGGGGGACAAGGGTATTTTCGTGACTCGTGATTAGCAATTATTCGTGCTTCGCGATTTGAAGAAATATTGACTTTATTATACAAACAGTTGATTGTTGTGTCTTATATATATATTATACTCTAGAATCATGAAAATATAAATAGTTGTCGAATAAAATCCAATATTTTGGATACCGAAATGTAAACAAAGCCCTTGTTTACATACGCCGACTGTACCGCATCTTTAAAATAATATACCGACAGAAAAACATAGGCCTACCGACTGTTTTGGTTGGCGACAACAAATCTACCATTTGTTCACGCAAGAATTTGTTTGATGCATAATATTATGTTCTACAGTATTATAAAACGCTTTCATTTTATATTTGTGTATGATGTATTTTTGAGATATATACATACTTCCATTGTATAGATGACAATATATATATATATAGCTGTAGCTACTGTGCAATCATACCTAACCAAGTATACTACGTACAATTATCAGTTATAGACCTGAAACGAGGGGTATTCCACAAAAAATTTGTGGAATACCCCGAGTGAAAGGTCTATAAATGGTATATTATACCGAACCTTTCAAAAATAAGTAGAAAACAAATACCATTCAATTGACTTTTAATTTCAAAACACAACTTTTGATAACTTTACATTTAAAGTTTACATTTAAAGTCGAATTTCCCGCTCAAGCGTGGTATTCGAAGTCGAATACCATGGCCCCGGGTAAAACACCCAGGGTTCAAATTGCCTAGGTCATAGTATTCGCTGAAAAATACCATGGTCATGTGGTACAAATTTAGTTCTCTGATTGGACAAGCTCATTGTGAGGTATAATATTTTATAATATATACTGCGCAATTAGATCCGTAACCACATAAAATAATAGTAACATACAGTATACTAGAAAATACATGCATGCAGAAACCCTCGCCTTGCTGACAAAACCGTTGTATTTTCCGAACATGAAGTATCTAAAGTAGTTGTCATGGTAACACGATAATTTTTTAAGAATATTC
>CACRXK020015494.1:0-12164 GCA_902702795.2 Paramuricea clavata
GGGGCTTTTAAAGTGTTTTCAGCGTGAAAGGAGGGGGGTTGCCAAAATTATTTGTGGTAATTATTAATATTTTAGGATGACCAGTTTCAAATATTAAGCCTTCACAACCAAAACCATTTGATGAAATGGTTTGCAATTTTAACAGTTTTAAAGCTTTTGTTATGTTTGTGGTGAAGAAATTGGAAGCGTTGCTTATGTTGGTGGAAAAATTTTGAATATGCTTATGTTAGTCCGGAAATATTTTTAGACTATGCTTTTGTTGGTCCGGAACATTTTTTGACCCCACTCCAACGTCGACAAAATTTTTGGGAAAAATTTGTACGACTTGGTGAAAATAAATAGGGGGGGGGGGCGGGGGCAGTGAAAAAAATTATCGGTTAGAAGGGGGGTCATGAAAAAATTAACACCTTAATGGGGTGGGTCATGGAAAACTTGCACCGTTTCTGCTCTTTTTCCTCCAGCCCACCCTGACGTATAATTAATGAACGGTCCCTTAGCCCATTGCACTAAATTGATGCCTCGTGCATATTTTAATTCGCTGGAAAGGTATATGCAGTCTCCGAGTGACTTCTATAGTGGTAAATATTTTTGTGGGCAAATTATAATAAATAAATAAATCGCAATCGATTTCCATGGCCAAAGGCTCTTCTTTCTTGACGTTTCTTCTGCCTCGCTGTTCTTGCAGAGCCTCTTGAACCTCTTGAAGGTAGAACATCGGAATGAATATAACTGGAACCAGTGTGAGCAGATTTTTTCAGCAGTCATTACCAAAATTTTGTTCAAATTTTACTAAATTAAGAAAAATGTTACCAAATGTCGGCTTCCCAAATAATTACGACATAATAATGCCAAAAAACAATAGTTACATCATCAAAGTAGAAAAAATATGCCCAATAAGATATCTCGAAATACTTGTTGCTTTCACCGTATTGCAGTTTTTGCTAATCATAAGGCTTTATTTCTCAGTTAGGCTTGACAGTTCTGTTCATCACTTTGAGCATGTTATTAAACAAGAAACACACATTTTTATGAAAATGATTATTAATATTTAAAACTTTCAGATTTTACCAAAATTTTACCAAAAAACTCATTACCAAATTTTCTTGAAAATTCACGAAATTTTACCAAAAGTAAAACTTTTTACCAAATCTGGTCACGCTGACTTGAAGGCTGGCTTCAGATAAACTGCCTATCTTTTTCTTAAAGCCAAATCAAGACATACGTGTTTACATCATGATTGACTGATTGAGCGTCCTGCGCATGCGTGAAAAGACTGGGACTTGCCTTCAAGTTTGGCTTCAAATTTCAGTTTCGAGGTAGATTTTCAGTTATATTCATTGCAGTGGGACACTACCATTGTTGTCAATGAAATGTGCACATCCCAAAAGGAAAATAACTTGAGAAAAATACAAGCAAATTATAGACAATTCATTTTTTCAATGCAATTTTAATTAAATATTGAAAGAAATCGTTATTATTATTAATCGTAATAAATTCATGAAATTTGCAAAATCCTGCTTGGTGCCAAAACAAAATATTCCTTTAGTCATGGACAGCCATTCTTTTGTAAAGCACACCATACCATATAATCCCAACCAACCACAAACTAATCAAGGCTAAACAGAAATATGTCAAACTTGTTTGGGTGAAGACAAAACTGACCACAACTCGACCTGTTATAAACGCGACGTGTAAAATTGATAAGGATAAACCTTGAATAAATGTCGCAAACTGAGGGTCGGTGATCCGTGAAAGAATTGAATTTCCGAAAGGATAGGCAAAATATGGCATACCTAAACAAACGTATAAAAGTAAAATATAGTATTGAATGTCGGTTACTTGATTCCAGGAGAAAGCCAGATAAGTAAGAAATGATATGGAAAAAAGTTGCATGATCAAGACAGTTGCAAATAGTTTTCGTTCTTCAACATATCCGGAGGCGACATGAAAACAGGTGAAGGCCAGCAGTGTAAATATGGTGCAGTTCAGGAATATCAACTTGGTGTGAATAAGTTGTAAGTGCAAATGATCCAACGCCAAAATAGGTGCATAAAATGTGGACGTACTTGAAAATCCCATGTTGGTAAACATGAGAAAGAACAAGCAAAAAATTCTTGAATCCCACATTATTCTAGGCTTCTTCTCTGAACTACAGCCTTCACGCAAACTTTGGTCGCCATCTTTATTGTACTCACTCGATCTTTCTTCTTCTTCGTAGGCACTAACGTTCAATTTCTCAATACGAGTACCTGTCTCCACCCACATAGTTCCAGGTAAGAACAATGAAAAAATAAGGAAAAGAAGCCATATTATTGCCAACACAATTCCAGGTGAATTGCCCTCATTTATATCCCAACCAAGTATGTTGACCCGAAATGAAATAAAACTTCCAATTCCAGGACTAATTGCAGAACCAAGACAGTACACACCTTCAAAGAATAGGAAGCTTTTCCCGCGACTTTCTTCGTTGATCTGTAATGCAATTTGACCCAGGAGGATTGCAATACCCCCGTCTAATCCTGTTATAAACCTTGCACAAAGGGGGAAATATGCACTCAAGTTAATACTGTACATCATACTAGCGACGAACTTGAGTACATTAGAGCAAATAAACAGTAACTTAGCATTTCCAAATCTATCGGTTAGGAATCCAAACAGAGGTCCAGCAATGATGGCGGCAATGTTGTACGAAACTAAGACTAAAGCCAAGAAAAACTTGCTTTGACCAAACGATCTGACGTAGTACCATGCTGTAGGTGCAATGATGTAATTTTCAATGCCGGCCAAGAAGAAACGTAGAGCAGTCAATTTCATAATCCATCCTTCTTTTCCCATTATTACTGAAGTCTCTACATCAGAAGATAAATTGGACTGATATACAGGGTGTATAAAAAAACTGAACAGATCTGAAATTGCTCTCAATTTCGCAAATTAAGCAGTTATTAGTATCCAATTTTTGATATATATAGCTTCTTTGGGTTCTTATAATGTAGAATATGAAAAAAATATCTCGAACTCAAATTTTGTAATTTTGAGTTAATTAATAGATGCGAGTTCAAATCCCGGTCGAGCCAACGAAAAATTCGTTGGCTCGAGCGGGATTTGAACTCGCATCTTCGGGTATCTAGCCGCCGCTCTACCCATTGAGCTATGGAGTCAACGGGGATTGGTAGCGAGTCTTAAGGTGGAGACACACCGGACGCGATTCGACAACGCGACGCGATTTTTCTATTTGATCCTGGTTTAAATTTTCCAAATATTTAGAAGCGCTATAAAATTTTGAGTTATTTGGTCTACATATCTTTTAAAATTTACCCTTATTGGCTGTTTTATTAACTTTCAAAAAACTAAGAAATCGCGTCGCGTTGTCGAATCGCGTCCGATGTGTGTGGACCTTTATCCAATTTAAGTGCACGAAATATTTTCGTGACGACTTAACGCGTGTGTTGTTTTGCGTCTTGTGTGTGTCAATCCATTGGAGAAGTCCACCCTCCCCCCATACCCGCTACAGACAATAGTAATTTACTTTTACTTTTTACTTCAAGTATTTTTTAAGGATACTTTGTACTTTTTACTCAAATACGTTTTTCAGTGCCTCCAGTACTTTTTACTCTTACTGAAGTCCTTTTATTGTTAATAGTACTTCAACTTTTACTCGAGTACAAATTAAAAGTAATTTAGGCACCACAGCGGCGAAAAGGTCTTTTACTTTTTGAACAAATTCATAAAAGTGCCCAGTTTAAAATGCAATGCTTCAATCTACAGTAACACCTTTATAATTCGTATTACATGAAGTATGTGTAACACAATGTATGAAGCACAAAAACCAAATGACAACTAAAAACATCGAAATTCATTTAAAAACTCACTATGGTAAGACATAACTTGAACACTTCTACATTGTGTTTTTTTGTTCACTCATCACATCAAAACGAATTAATTATTTTGCTAAAATTCATCAAATTCATGACTCAATTTTGTCACTGCGGCATGACAGCGACCGGCGTTTCGTCACAATCAGTAAAGCTCTCCGATCAGCTGGGAAATTTTTAAAATTTGTGCGTCTATAATTTGCCAAATAGATTAAGCGCGGACGAACACTAAAAAGATAATATACAGGGTGTATATAAAAAAAGGTAGTCGAACTTCAGCGCGCTATACGGCACGTGAATCACTCGCCTCTGATAACATGTTTTTCATGCTAAGTGGAGAAAAAATAAGCAAGTACAAGTCCGATAAAAAATGTTAGTCATGAATCGCATATTTTCACCTCTGAGTGTGCCTTATAATTAAAGCAGTGCATAACAAACGAAAAAGCCGATTAATCACGAACTTTTGTCGCAGCTTATAAGATTTATTTCGGCATGGTTGAAAAGACGGAGTGCAGAGTGCGAAGTACGGAGTCTGTCAAAAAATTGTTTATTTTTCCTTAAAAATCCGCTTGCACTAGTAATATATCTATACTAAGGGGCCAATTACGTGAAGCATTTTCAACCCCGGGGTTGAACTCAGCCCTCGGAATGGAGGCAATCAGATGTGGTATTATTGTCGTAGTTTATACGCATCGTTCGCGTTTATGCTAAGCAACGATATGGGTCGCTTGACTGTGTATCCACGTATCCGCGTATCCACTAAGTATGCTAAGTTCTTTGTTTCACTTCATTTGCATTAGGTTCAGCGCATGAAAAGTTCGACGTTTGACCGTGGCCTTATATGTCTTATATTATTGAATCAATTGGGTTAGTTGGAAGTGCCACTGCATGTGTTTATCCCACTTTGCAAGATGGCGTCGCAAACCCCGAATAGGTACTTGGATAGGTTTGGGACTTTACTGTTAATTGATAGCCATACAAGAAGCACTAATTTTGCATAACAAGAAACATCCTTGCATTTACAATATTCCTTCTCACTCAGTCCAATGCACAAAAGTATTTTTCAAACCGGGTCAACCAGCATTATGTTTAAAATGAATATACATGCAGGGAGCCCCAGGCAAAATGTCCCCTATAACTTATAGTAATTAAGACGGGACATTTTTTTGAGATACCCTGTAGAGAAGCTTTGAATGTGATATGTTAATTGTATTTTTTTAATGTCGGAAGTAATTTGACAATTTGAAGCAATGATATAGCTGCCTTTTACGTATGTCCCATATTGAACAAGACCGGATCGATGTCTATTTAGACTTATATATACAGTATAGTAATTGAATCAGTTGCATCGGAGAAGTATAAAACACATGCAAATGGTATACTAATTTATATACACAATGAATTGATCTTCAACCATTAATTCAACCATATAGCGTGTCATGCATGAAGTATACATGGTATGGTTGAGCGCATGCAACTTAATTTAAACAGTGCTACTAAAACGTAATCTACCTAGTTTTGTTTCACAGTTGCAGAAATGTTTTGCTTGTGTAATATGGATCTCACCCTCGCCTTTTACTATTATGCATGTGATGTTATTATACATCATATACGGTTTCCCACTGGAAGGCGTGCATGTTCGAATGAATCACAATAGGACTCAATAAGCTAGGCTTGTACCAGATTTATATCCATACTAAACAAGCTCGACTTATATAGTTATTGAATCAATTGGGAGAAGCATTAAAACACACGAGGTATACTAAATAAATTTCAACAAATGCCGCATATCTTTAACCATCTATTGAACCAAATTTTACGAAAGTAATTTTACGGTAAGTTAGACTGGCAGGACGCCAGAGAATGCATCGGCTATAAGTTTAACCATATAAAGTCCGTATTCAGTTATACCGTAAAAAGGTGTCAGTTCATGCAAAACAATCCATTGCACCATACATATTCTTACTGTAAAATATTACAACACATGTCAAATAACAGTTTTCTTTCAAAATACAGTCCATTATTCATTAACCAGTAATTTACTATTACTGTATACTTACTAAGGTAAAAATAACAGTACACTATTCGGTAAAAAAAAACGCCCAGCCTGACATTTTTAGCAGTGCAGTGTGTGTATTGAAGATGGTTGAGCGCACACATGCAACACTGAAATTGAACAGTGTTTCACTAAAATGTATATACGGCTTTATTTCAATTAAGGTTGTCCACGAGCAAAGCGGAAAAGTCTAATACGAGCGCGAAAGGCTGCTGGGAATCGCTAACAAATTAATGAATTTTCAAAGAGATTCCCAGCAGCCTTTTGCGCTCGTATTCGACTTTTCCGCTTTGCTCGTGGACAACCTTAATTGAAATAGCTGTATACCTACCTTTAACAAAGTCAAAGAACTTCAAGACTATAGTTCACTTTAATTATGTATTGTTGGGCAAAGTTGAGAAATTTATGATACAAATCATTTACACGGCCAACAAATATTAGCTTCAACTTGAATTTGGGCCTTTAGTGGCTTTACGGTTGATAGTCAAGAAGCATCAATGCATAATAATGTAACATTCCTTTTCAGTTCAATGCAGAAAACTGTCAAAAACTTGCATGATTAATTTAAGAAATATGATCAATTAGCTCCGCTAGATTGCATGCCTCGTACCGCTCCCCACGTACAAACAATATCAGAGTCACCATGTCAACACGAGCAAATAGCGAGGCTTAAGCATGCAGGACGACAACGCGGCGACGATGGCCAAAACAAATTCCTTCAAATAAATGATAGTAAAGAAAACTTGTCGTATATATAATTCGTATGAGAAGTTGAAAACATTGGCTTTATGTTTGGGAAGAGTTCTACTGAACCGAATTTTAAAAAAACCGGCCGTAATTTTACGGTAAATTAGACTGGCAGCTGGGACGCCAGAGAATGCATGTACTATAAGTTTTAATACAGTCATAGAGAGACTGCTTTTAACCATGCAAAGTCTGTATTTATACCGTAAAAAGCTGTCAGTTCATGCAAAACAATCTATTACACCATAATTTGCAATCATACAGTGTACTTACTGTAAAATATTACGGTCAAACACATGTCAAATAACAGATTTCTTTCAAAACATAGTCCATTAACCTGTAATTTACTGTTACAGTAAGTTACAGTACACTATTCGGTATAACAGTACACTATTCGGTAAAAAACCGCTCAGATATTTTTAGCAGTGCAGTGTGTGTATTGAAGATGGTTGAGCGCAAGCGACACTGGAATTGAACAGTGTTTCACTAAATTTCTAAAACGTATACATACCTTTAATAAAGTCAAAGAACTTCAAGACTAGCTTACTTCAATTATGTTGGGCAAAGTTGAGAAATTCACCCGATACAAATCAAGCGAATCATTTACACGGCCAACAAATATTAGCTTCAACTTGAATTTGGGCCTTTAGTGGCTATACGGTTGATAGTCAAGAAGCATCAGTGCATAATAATATAACATTCCTTTTCAGTTCAATGCACAAAACTGACAAAAATTTGCATGATTAATTTAAGAAATATACGAGAATAATTAGCTCCGCTAGATTGCATGCCCCGTACTCCGTAGATGTAGTCAACGTAACACAAGCAAATAGATATGTCACGACGTCGACGAGGCTTTTATTAGAGACCTTACGATTTTAGGACGGCAACGCGACGGCAACGGCTACCAATACAATAGATCATTGAAGAATTGAGTAATTACAATATATGAATAATTTGCTACCTCCTCCGCAGGCGCTTAGGGAGCATTTCGGGCAGGTAGAATAATTTAGACATTGTCCTCGCTCTGTTTACAACGCCAAATCACAGATTTTCACGTCTTGATACAACGGTTGCATTCCAAGTCACAACAAGTGCAACATCAAACTGAAAATGGTTGAGCGCACACAAAACTGAAATTGTACAGTGTTTCACTAAAACGTATTCATACCTTTAACAAAGACTAGTCAAAGAACTTCAAGACTAGCTCACTTTATTCTTTAATTACGTTGGGCAAAGTTGAGAAATTTATGATAACTTGAATTTGGGCCTTTAGTGGCTTTACGGTTGATAGTCAAGAAGATTCACAAAACTGTCAAAAATTTGCATGATTTAATAAGAGACCGGTCATAAAGTAAAAAGGGGGGGGGGGTGGGAAAATCAAATATTTGGTGTCTGCACTTTTGGTAGCCCACCCCTTAATAGCTGCATGAAAATTTGTGGCCCACCCTTAATTGGTGCTGAAAAATTATGACCCACCCTTTCAGAAACACAAAAGATACCAGTACTCATGGTGCAATTAAAATTCTTTTAAGGATGTGTAACTGGAGAGGACACATTTAGAGGGGACCTGGAGAAGTTCCAGTCGGCTACCAGCCTATATATATGCATGGTTTAGCTAATTACTATACGTCATAGGGCAGCAAATCAGGCCGTAACTAGGATTCTGAGACAACCGAGTCGACCATCCAAGGTGCGAGCTTCTAGAGGGGTCTGGAGCATACCCCCAGAAAATTATTATTAATAAGCTATTTCCCGCATTTTGAGGAGTTTTCCAACAAGAAATTAACCTTATAAACAGTGACACAATTACTGCAATTTTCACAATTTCACAGTCTCCCAAATATAATCCAGTCCCAATAAGGCAACATAGTAATTAAAATGTGTCTGGTTAGTATTATCATTCACCACACTTCAAATTCTACAGTACTGTATTACATTTATTGGGGTACTTGAAATCGACGCATTCGTCTTCTCAGTGTCACTGAAGAGCAAGATAGGGTGGTCTCTTCGAAGTATCTTGCTTGGAAAAACTAAACTAGAATTTTGTCCTAAAATGCCATTTCATGCCTTGTTCCACAAGCAAATCATTTCAGTTATGGTTTAGGTTTCTAACGATGTTTAAATTTCAGTCCCCAGATTCTGGCCTACCGAGTCAACTGACTCGGTGGACTCATAGCTAGTTACGGGCCTGCAGATGATGGTCAAATTCAGAAATGTTAGGGACCTCACTGGGGGGGGGGACAAAATTGCCGACTGGAGGGACCAGTAAGAGGGCTGGGGGGGGGACATGCCCTTCCCAGCCTATGTGTTAAAAGAGGCCCTGAAATCGAATTAAATACAGAAAGGTCTTTCTTTGCATGGAACTTCCCATGCATACTGCATTATGCAGTATCTTTCTCATAATTAGAGACATTTAGTTTGACATTTACAGCTAACGCCAAACCGCTAATTATGATTGTGATTTAACTACGCTCTTGTAGAAATTACACTAATTTTGTTACATAATAAACATCCTACACAAAGCTCGTGACATTTAGCAATAATGATTATCAGAAAATTAGTTAGCCACTACTAACGTATTAGCCAAGACAGTAAATAAGTATAGGTAATCATGCCATGGCGAGTACAATTAGGGATTAATAGTACGAGTGATGTTTGGAAATTTTGCCAAAATTGGACGAGCCGCCGAACTTGTTTATTAATATTAGCATGACAAAATTGGATACGTACTTCTCAATGTCAACATCATATTCTCTCGCCAAAGCCCAGTCCTGCCAGACTTTCAACCAAAATTTGGTGCTTTGTTTGTATTTTCATTTAGTTCTTTTGTTCAAGCAAAATTTGGTGCTTTTGTTCGTATTTTCATCTAGTTCCTCCACGGCAATTTCATTTCACGCTTGTGTTTAAAATACCTTTCCGCCATTTTGTTTGTTTTGGGAAAATCATTAATTGTACTGCAGTACAATTAATGAAATAATTGTACTCCTCTCAACCAATCAGCATCCAGTAATTTTGTCATGCTAATAATAAAGCTTTTAAGTTTGAGGTTAACGTTTGCGGTATAAATTTTACACATGGACCTGATACGTTTTATTTCTATTTTTATAATATGAATTTTAATACACATGCCCTTGAAAAAATTTCTGCATATTTTTACATGGCCCACCCTTATGATTGCACTTAACTTTCGATGACCCACCCCTTCAACCGTGCTCAAAAATAGTGACCCATCCCCTATTTTTCCCAGCCCCCCTTTACTTTATGACCAGTCCCTAATTTAAGAAATATGATCAGTTTAATAGCTCCGGTAGATTTGATGCCCCGTAGCCGTAGGCCACCCAGCCGTACAGACAATATCAGTGTCACCATGTCAACACGAGCAAATAGATCACGACGTCGACGAGGCTTAATTTTACTGTTTAGAATAAAAAGGACGTGTGAACTCAACAAGTCTTATATTATTATGTTCAGTTATGCAAATCAAATGTGTTTTCGTAAAAATCTAAAACTTGATTGATAAGGTCAGCGTAATAGCGATTAGCGAAGTATTTATAACGTTTTATATCAATGACTTGCCAATGCTGATAGATGATCAGTGAACAATTCATAGTTCATATACTAGCGAGTTGTGTTACAGTCGTGCCAATAGAGAGGCCCTGTTAGGGTTTTAGGATTATGGATTATTTGGGTATTTTATAAAGGATTACAGATTATTTGAAGCTTATTTTATAAAGGATTACAGATTATTTGAAGCTAAAAGAGAGGATTATGGTTATTTAGATTGGAATTTAAGATTTAAGGATATTGATTATCATGGTCTCGTCAATTAAAATAACCAAAATAGTGAAAAATAGTGAACACATATTGTTTCATTGACGATGATAGGACTTCATGTAAGACTATTTTAATGTTTTAGTTAGTCGGAGTTTACTCGGACCTTAGTCGGAAGGGTTCGTAGGAAAAATGTGATGAGCTTGTAGAAATGTTTTGAACACGTTTTCGTATGGTTTTATGAAGTTTATAAAGTTTTAAGTAAGGTTTATTATTGTTAAATGTTAAGATAAAAGGAAAAGGATGCTTGCTTAGGACAGATGTAAGTAGAAAGCCTTAGTTAATTCATTTTTGTGATTTAGTACTAATTTAATATATGTAAACATACCGATTTAATTTCATTATTATTTAGTTTCAGATTGTTGTTATTTGTGAATAAATCTTAATACTAAAATCCCAAGCGTGTATTGTATTATTGGATTATTGTATGTTAGCTCCAAGTTATCGTCGGTCCATTATCTGAAAATCTTGGTGTCTATTTAACGTGCTGATCGTGGTTTGGAGCTATTAAAGTATTAAAATGGATAAAGATAAAGTCAAGAATATTCGACGGGCTGCAAAAGGCACATTAACGAGGGCATTTATCGCTTGTAAGAATCTTATTGATGCTCAGCGCCCTGTTGTCGAAGTCAAAGAAGCGTTTGATGTTGTAAAAAATGCGTATAATGGTCTGGAAGTTAAGCATGAAGAGTTTACAATGGTGTTAGATGACACCCAATATGACGAAGCTGAGGAATGGATGCAAGCTTGTAACAGTGAGTACATGAAGTTTTCTATGATGTATAATGATTATTTGAATGCCAATGTTGCTGAAAAGGAAAATGATGATGTAGTAAATCAGGCTATAAATGAAGATGGAAATAATGCAAATGTGGACGGTGAGAATGATGAAAACAATAGTGTAAATGATGACCAGGAAAGTTTAGATATGCATGAGCCTGCTGAAGACGAACTAAGTAGTGTGACAAAGAATGTGAAATTGTCAAGCCCCTTTGCCATGAAACACGAGAAGCCAAAACTGCCCAAATTTGATGGAGATGTAAGACAGTACTTTATTTTCAAGTCAGATTTCCAGCATGCTGTAGAAGCCCACTGTTCTGAAAGGGACACCCTTACAATTCTTCGGTCATGTCTTAATGCCCAACCAGCAAAGTTGATCGAAGGGATAAGTTCAGATTTGAAAACAGCATGGAAGTACCTAGATCAAAACTATGGGAATCCAAGAGTGGTGTCAGACACAGTCACGTCAGATCTAGAGAAATTTAAGATAATCCAGCCTGGTGAGGATTATCGCTTCTGCGAGCTTGTGAATTTAGTGCGAAGATCATACAATATTCTGAAAGAAGTCAAGAGGAAACAAGATATCGACAACACCCATGTAATATCCTTGATAGAGAGAAAGATGACCAAAGATGATCTTAGAGTATGGTCGCGCCATATCAACAGTCGTAAGCTTGAACCGTCAATGGAAAATCTTCTTGAATGGATGGAGGAGGAGATGACAGCCCGAATACGTTCTGGTGCCACAATCCATAAGAACACTGGAACCAGATCAGGGGTAAATGCATTTGGTTATAGAGAATCGAAAGGGGGGGAAGTCAAATCGAAATGTTATGTTTGTCAGGAAAATCATTATGTAGATGAATGCAAAAGGTTTA
>CACRXK020015495.1:0-12163 GCA_902702795.2 Paramuricea clavata
CAGAGTAAATTTCTACTTCTAGTAAGTAAATATTTGACAAGCAGTCTGGAATAAGCGCAGGACTTTTAATGCATTAGCCAAATCCAAGTGTGCCCATCCCCCTCGCCCAGCCATTTTCCTGTAAAGCACATCCGGGGTTTGGGCCTTTCCGCTCGAACCTTAGCCCCGGCGGGGCATTTGAAATTAATAATTTGGATTCTTGCAATTAATTCACTTGTGGAATTAATATTAGAATTTATTTATCAGCTTTATTGGACAAATATAGTAGAAACATTTACAAGTTTAAGTCCAAAGGGGATTGCGCAAACGGGACAACGAGACCCATGCTAGGCGCACCCCCTCCATAAAAAGAAGAAAAAAACCCCCAAAAAAAACCCCAACCTAATTCACTATATACAAATATATATTACATAACATGCATATTAAGAACGGTGGCAAGGGCAGTCTCTTGTGAGCGACCAAGTGCATGCCATATCAACATTAAAAGTACTGTTGACCAATGCGGTGTATGTCACATGCAGAAAGCTGTATGGGATACCTTGGGCATTGACTTTTCGAATAGATTCAGTGAGCAACTTTTTACGTCATCATTTTTGCCTCTTATTACAAGACCAACTAGGATAACTGAACATACCGCAACATTAATTGACAATATATTCACTAATGACCTGGAACAAATTGAATCCAGTAAGAATGGATTAGTTTTTAGTGATATATCAGATCATCTTCCAGTTTTTCATATTGCATCTTTCCCAACGAAAATGTGCAGTTCTAAAGTTGAAACTTCGCAACATCAAAGAATAGTTAATAATGCCAGTCTTCTATTATTTTCTAATTCTGTGAGAGATATATCATGGGATATTATTGTTGAAGACAATGACCCCTCTGAATCATACAAGAATTTCCATAATAAACTAATACACGCGTTTTATAAAAGCTTTCCTTTAGTAAAACGGCAAAAACGAAATATAATTAATTATGATAAAAGCCCTTGGATGATTCAAGATATTTCTAAGTATATTGGAATTAAAAACAGACTCTATAAAAAGTGTCTGAAAACCCAAGTGAAAAGAACAAAACTATTTACAAAAATTACAAAAATAAATTAAAACATTTAATTAAAATTAGTAACAAAGATTACTTTGAAATTAATTTATTAAATACAAAAACAATAGTAAAATGACATGCCAAACTATAAATAAACTACTGAATAGAAATAAAAAGAAGGAAAAACTTTCTCACGTGTTTCAACAAAAGAACTCAGATATTAATTTTTCTGACCCAACCGTAATTGCTAACAAATTTAATGAATATTTTGTTAATGTTGGTCCAAATTTGGCAAAAGGTATTCGAAAAAATGATATAGTATCATTTGAAAAATATCTCAAAGGAAACTATAGAGAGAGTATGTTTGCTGAGCCTGTTACTGAACTTGAAATACTGACTGAGATTGATAACTTAAATACAAATAAAGGAGCAGGACATGATAATATTAGTGCCAAAATGATAAAAACTATAAAACAAGATGTAATTGAATGTAATTGACACGCCCCTCGTGGAAATCAGCGAAAGTTGACGAGGCTAGCGTGTGATTTTTAAATAAAGTTTATCATCATCATCATTATATATATATACAATCCACACTGGATTGCTCTACGAATCTTATTACAGTAAGCCTGATTTAACAACATTCCGCCTTTGTTGTGAAACTATAAACATCTAGAAGTGAACACAATACTCATCGTCTTGGCACATATAAACAAACAAATAAACTGAGTGCAGTTTGACTCCTTGTAGGCTATAAATATAAAGGCATTATTGACGAATAGATCAGGCGGGCTATTATAAAAACTGCCGGCACATTCATGAATCATATTACTTCAGAGCTCTTTATAAGTACATTTTGTCTCCTTGAATATGACGTAAAATTATAAAATGTTCTATAAACGACCATGCGGACAATGCCAATGGGTATTATTTCGGGGCTGTAAAAAGCGGAGTAAACTCATAAAAGCACATGCATGCTTGCCTCCAGAATGAACGCTAAACAGTGTATCGCTTTGATGGATATTAGCACAAAGAAATACAGCCATACTTACCTGGTTTCTTCGGGAAATGTTCGTATATTTTGCAGATCCAGAATAAAAAGTTTGCATATTATGTGCACGCAATTTAATATGTTTCTCGCACTTCCCCCGTCCGTTCCTCCCCCCCCCTTGGAATTACCACATTTTAATGCACAGACAGACACAAATCGAAATCTCGACAATATATAGATCGGCGCGAAGGACTGGGTCGAGTGAACTCTGGAAAAACCTTCATGTCAAGATTAGGAGTGCTACCGAAGGCAGCAATTACTCAGAACTCAGTAAATGGCAAACTTACTTTAATTACTCAAGGGTTGAGTAAATTTCACCAACTGAATAGTTTTGAGTAAATACACATCTTTATTCTTTTTTGAGTAAATGTAATATGTACTCAAATTTTGAGAAAAGAGTAAACAACAGCTTTACTCAAGGAGATGAGCATAATATAATTTACTCAGCACTGAGTAAATGACAAAATTCACTCTTCTCATAAGTAGTCAAGCCAAGTCTTAGAACACATTTTTACTTTTTGTGAATAAATAAGAATTAGTCAAACCTTAAGGAACACCGATAATTTGCACAAATATGTGTGGAGTGATGATAGCAGCACAGATAATAAAAAATTGTACAAAATAGAGAAAAGTGCTCCGCGTGTAATGAGGGAGTCAAACAACGCAGCAATAGTTGTGAGCTTTATTTACTTAGGAAAACCTGACACTGACTTTATGAAGAGGTTCTTTTCCTACCTACTTTTATCATATTTATTTAGTATTATTATTATGATATTTGCTGTGTTGATGTAATGTACTCAGGTGAATAAGGTGCTAGCTTGTGTTATGTTACTCTGAGTGCCGGAATATCCACACCGAGCAGGCTTGAAAAATATGCCTGGCCACGGTGGGGATTCGAACCTACGACCTTTGGAAGGTCATATTATCATTATATACGTTTAGTGATGCATATAGTAATCACATAAATAGCGTGGGTTGTTATAGAGTCACATTGTTGTTCTTCTTTGCATTGAGTTCTTTAAAAAACGTGTAATATTTATTCGTACGAAATGTGACTGGTCACTACAATTAGACATCTCTTTTTCGTATATTGAAAACTTTAAGGGTAAGTTACGCCTCAACGTACGAATCTAATCTCATCCCGTTGCTGGCACTGGGAAGAAATTACATGCGTATCATGCTTTCATTAGATGATGAACAATATGCGCTTTTATTCCAGCTGTGCCGATGTTTCTGTTGTCATCTTAAGCGAAGCCTCTATATGTATGCGCTCATTATCCTATAATTTCAAAACTGCTATAATTGCTACCATTATATAGACAGCTGCGGTGTGAAGAATTCCAAACTGCCTGAAAAAACTTCAACGTTTCGAGCGAACCCATGCAAGGCCCTTCGGGAGAGAATTAAGCGGGATTTACTCTAGACGAAATTAGTTCGCGCGAAGCTAATTTTTTTATCGCCATCACTTTTGCTGGCATGAGAATACAAATATCCTACAGTTCAGACCTAAGAAACTCAGTGAATATATTGCTAAAAACAAGACACTTTTTCGAGAAAAAATGTTTATAAATGCACCACTTGCCTTTTGACGATGTTTTTTATGATGCACGAAGATACAGTGCATGAACGTCGTACGCCTGTGTTGCCATAGCAACAAACTATGTATTACAAATACTGGCATAAATTGAAAAAAGAAACATCGAGATAGATGAATATCTCGAGATAGATTATATAGAATGTACCACGTTGCGCCAATTCTTTATCATAGATTCACAATTTCATCTGCAAAAACAGTTCATAGACATACATGATGACTTCTAAAACACAGGCCAATTTATTCAACTCTACTGCAAATTGTCGCAAGGGATAGTTATCTACAATGTACATTTTGCTGTTATTTATTAAAACTATGCAGTGTAGTCGAACCTCTGACTTGTTCTTGTTTATATACTCACTATATGTACAAATTTTCTGAATGGTCATCAGAAGAAAAAAACATATGAATTCAATTCATTCATAAGACAAGAAAGTCCAAAGTGCGACCCAAAGTATAATATAGAAATCCGACACAATTGTATATTTAAAAACGTTGGAGGCGAAATCAGGATTCACAGATAATTGTGTAAATGTTCTCTGGTTAAAAATATTTATTTGTTACGAGGGAGTTCTCAAGGGCATAGAAATTTTGAGCATATAACGTCGTTTTATCTGTATTCCCGGTCCAGTGGAAAAATCGAGAAATCAGTGAAAACCTGTAAGTTATTGATGACTTAGGCGTTGTTGTCGAAAGCTGATTTTCATCTTGTATTGTTCGAGTTTAAAAAATACACCCAGAGAAAGAGATGGTGCTTGTCCGTCTCAGAAAATGTTTTCAAGAATATAAATAAAAATTGCTTTCCGAAAGATCATTCTGGCGAGGCATCGTGTGAGTGATGCCGAGAAAGTTGTATCTGGGGCCGAGTTTGCAGCATAAATGAGGAAGTAATTATCATGTATAAATCATCAGTTCTACTTCCTTTCACATACTGCTCAAGTGCGCGGAGTGTTATAGCAGCACAAATAATAAAATGCTGTACCGAATGCAGAAAAGGGCTGCGCGTGTAATCACGGGGTTATAAACTATGCACGCAATAGTTGTGAGGTTTAAAACCTAACAATGATTTTATGAAGAGGTCTTTTTCCTGTCTGGCTGCCTCGGCATAGAACAGTCTGCCAAATGAAGTTGTCAATGGATTTAATTAACTCTCTAAGCTTAGTTTTAATTAAACCTACATCATAATTTTTTAGCGAATTTGAAAGAAAGTGTTGACAACGTTTGCGGGCCGGATTTTTTCTTACTTAGGTTTCAAAATTGTTTATGAACTGTTGGTCTGTGATTAATAAGTGGGTTTTTGTAATTATATCTGTAAAGTGATGTAGTAATGCTTAATATGTTTATATTAGTATATTTTTAATAATTTGATGTAAATAAACGGGGTCTTGAAAAGCGGCATTTGGGCTAAAGGGCAATCGTTTTGAAATAATTTGTCCCCGAGCCAACGGCGCTATGCGCCCTTCCGAACGCAAGCCTGGGGTTGTGGACTAATCCGCACGTCTATTTACACAAGCGAAAAAAGAAGTAGTAGCGCAGTTTAAAGTTGAATAATAATCGCCGGCGCGTGACTATAATGAAAGAGTGGACCTCCGCCAAAAATTCGGATATGAATCGCAAATTCCTTCTGCGCGGTTGTTCGGGCTGTAATCTTAAACGAAGCTTCTATATGTATGGACGCATCATCCTAAAATATCAAAACTGCTATTGCAACCATTATATAGACAGTTACGGTGTGAAGAATTTTCAAACAGCTGAAAAATATCACGAAATCTTCAACGTTTCGAGCGAACCAAGGCCTTCGTGAGAAAATTAAGCCGGGTTATTTACACTAGATTAAATTTAATTTAGCAGAAAAAGTCGATCCGACTGCATCGATCCGATCTGCATCGTGAATTTTCAAATTTTCTAAAATCAGTATGAGCGAATTATCATTGATGCTGTAAATTTGACGCCAATCATGACAGCAAAATATGTAAACTTGCTGAATCTTCAGGCGTCATTTTCCCTTTGCCGTATACGTACGATTTAACTGATATATTTTGATGTTAGCATATTTTCACAGATAAAGGATTACACCTTTTTTATGTTTGTTTCCTTCTTGAAAGCATAAAAAAATATGAAAATTGAGTATGGACATAAACAAGTAGAAAAACGAGTTTTTGCAGAATAGAAAATTAAGGTTCTCCTATCGATAAGATTGCCGAAGCATTTATTAGTTTATTTATAAATTTAGGTTTTGGATAAACTTTTCTCTCCTTTAAGGCCCGTTTACACGGGCGATTTTTGCTGCGATTTTAGGTTTCTCCTTTTGGAGGATGTGAAGGAGTAGATTACTTAATGACGTTGTTATGAAATTTCATCACCTGGAACATTTATAACTCATATCCACTCCTTCACATCCATCAGAAGAAGAAAATCGCCCTAAAATCGATGCAAAAATCGCCCGTGGAAACGAGCCTTTAAACCAAAAAGGACATGACGATATTTGCACAAAAGTAATTAGCATTATTATTATGGTTAGTTATGCATAGTAATTATATAAACAGCGTGAGTTGCTATAAAGCTGCACATTGATGTTCTTTTCTGTATTGAATTGTTTAGTTTGATAAACATGTAATATTTTTTCGTACGAAATGTGACCGCTCCCTACACTAACCATCTCTCTGTCATATATTGAAAACTTTAAGCGCAAGTTACAAATGCGCAACCGGTCTAATCTCATCGCGTTGCCGGCACGGGGAAGAAATTACACAAGTATCATGCATGTTCTGCGCGGCAAACTAATTGCAGCTCGATGCCATCGGCAACAACGAGAGTTGAAATCATTTTTGCTTAAAATGACGCAAAAGATGTTATTCAAAATCTAAACCCCTAATATTTATTAGTATCGAAAAAAAGGCGTATCTCCGCACTCAGTATTGAATCCAAAAAGCGCACGCAAAATTTGGATTACGTTTCTTTTGCGACGCTCGGTGTACTTAATACTCCATTTTAAATGTATTGTCCATTTCTGCATTGCCTTGGATAAATTATTTAAACTCTCTATTTGGGTATAATTTTGACCCGAAGGGCAAGGTGTCGGATATATCGAGAAATTTCACACAAAAATTCACTCACTGCGAGCAGTTAGATCAAACGGTTGTGAAGTGACATCTTCTTGACCAGGCTTGCAAATTTTCTTTGACTTGACGCGAGTAACCAACAATAATATTGCTAAAATTTGGGAAAAAAATTTTATTTGAAGTTCCTTCATGTTTTCTTTCGTAGTTTTACACTGACGCTCTCTTCAGAATGGGTTAGGTGACGTTTTTTTGAATATTTTAACTTCATAATTATGTACAGGTGAATGTTTTGATTGGTTGATGAACAACGTGCGCTTTTATTCCAACTCTGCGGGTGTTTCGGTTGTAATCTCAAACGAAGCCTCTATATGTATGCGCTTATTATCCTAGCTATAATTTCAAAACTGCTAATTGCTACCATTATATAGACAGCTGTGGTGTGAAGAATTTCAAACTGCCTCTTAAAAACTTCCACGTTTCGAAGGAACCCAGGCCCTTTGTCGAAAAATTAAGCAGGATTTACTGTAGACGAAATTAGTTCGCCCGAAGCTACATTTCCGTTATCGCCGTCGCTTTCGCTGTCATGAGAATACATATATCCTACTGTTCAGACCTAACAAACTCAGTCAATATATTGCTAAAAACACTCCACTTTTTCGAGAAAAATATTTGTAAATGGACCGCTTGCCTTTTAGCGATGCTTGTTATGCATGACGATAGGAGTAGTCAGTTTGGCTACTTGCACTGCACGCCATTTATTTTCGAGTGAATTTTGTACCCGTGTGTTGCCATTTCAACAAACTATGTATTTCAAACACTCGCATAAATTGAAAGAAGAAACGTCGAGATGGATGAATATCTCGAGATAGATTATATATAGGCTAATGTGCCACGATTTGTCAATTCTTAATCATAGATTCCCAATTTCAGCAGCTAAAATGTTCATAGACATACATGATGACTTCTCAAAAAACAGGCCAATTTATTCAACTCAAGTGCAAATGAACACAAAGGATAGTTATAAGTCTACAATGTATACTTGGTGTTATTTATTACAACTACGCAGTGTAGCCAAACCCTTGACTTGTCTTTGTTCATACTCACTCTATTGTATAAATTTTCTGCATAGTCATATGAAAAAAAAACATATTAATTTAATTCATTCAAAAGGCAAGAAAGTCGAAAGTGCGACCCAATTTAAAATCTACAGAAATCCGACACAATTTCATATTAAAAACGTTGGAGACTAAAGCAGCATTAATTTATAGACCAAGTTCAATCCACTGACCATTTCTCCTCCTTTTGACACCAATAATTACTTTTTTCAATTCGACGTGCTGAAGTGTTTCATTCGTTAAAAGTACTTGATCCTGGAAAGGCGTCTGGTCCTGAAGATATCCCTAATTGGTTTCTTAAGGATTATGCTGAATACACAGTCGGGATGCGAAGTTTTAAACAGTAGTTTATGCTGAACAACAACTACCTAGATCTTGGAAGCTTGCCAACATAGTGCCATTGATAAAAACCAAACCAATAAACGACATCTGCAAGAAGGTAAGACCAATTTCGAAGTGGAAGTTTGTCGACGATACAACAGCTGACGAGGTAGTCAGCAAAGGCACAAATAGCCTTGTTCAAGATTCAGTCACCGATGTCAACGAATGGTCGACGGCTAACAGACTAACTCCGAACGCTGATAAATGTAAAGAACTAAGAATTGATTTAAACTTGTTAAACAACCCTTTGATCCTGTACTTGTGAAAGGCGAATCTCTGACCGTAGTTAAGAAGACAAAGATACTGGGACTCTAATTACGGGAACCACTCAGTATTTTTATAAAATACAAAAGAACAGTAACTCCGAATAACATTTTGTTTTGATTTATTGAATCTACGTTTCGACTAGATTGTATTCAATCCTGAAGATGACTACAATCTAGCCGAAAAGTAAATCAAAACAAAATGTTATTCGGAGTTACTATTCCTTTGTATTTTATACTGGGACTCGTTATGTCAAGCACACTTCAATGGAATGATAACATCAGAGAAAGTTCAAACAAGGCAAATAAACGCCTTTTCTTTAAAGTATTGTTGAAACGAGCAGGTATGGAGGTTGAAGATGTTTTGAAATTTTATTATACAGTAATTAGGCCGGTACTTGAACATTGTGCTCAAGTGTTCCATCATTCCCTTCCAAAAAACTTAACGCATCTCCTGAAATGGCATATTGCGACGCGCTTGAACATTCCAGACTCCTTACTTTACTCCAGAGAAGAGAAGATATGTGTAAAAAACTCTTTACGAAAATCATTGACCGAAATTCAGTTGAACAGGTTGTGTTCCAATTATTGTTTTAATGCACCTTCAACGCTGCTCATATTACAGAACAACCGAACAATATGCTGATGGGGAGACAAGATCTATTTGTTGACATTTCTAATTGTGAGCAATATCGAAAAATATAAATACACTCTGAAATGTAGTGACACAGCCAGATGAATATATGAATATAGGATATATTTATTCAGGTATTCTTTTCTTTTCTGACATCGTTGATTTTTACCCATCCATTTCGGAAAAGCTTTTTAGTCTAGGACCTGTATATGAGTTTGTATGCATTTTATTTAGGACAGATAATCTCAACTGTTTTAGGGTAAGTTGACCATGACGGTCAACATGGTCACGCTGCCCGAACCCCAATCCGGGACGAAACGTCCGAAACTGACCACACCCAAAAACGACGCTTTCGCCATACTGCTATCTACCAAACCATAAAAGCTTTGGCTATTCTGAGGTGCTTATATGGTTCAGAGATGGTACTTTTGGGGTGGTCATTGGTAAGTGTGAAATGCCTAGCACTAATATTTCACAAGAAAATGACCATGCAATAATTAACAATTATTGGATGAGGTTTTTGTGATATGCGGAATTATCAAGGTCGAGGTAAGCGTTATCAGCCGAGCCGAAGGCGAGGCTGATAACGCTTACCGAGACCTTGATAATTTTGCATATCGCAAAAACCGAATTCAATAATTGTTTTATTATACATTTGAAGAATAAGAAACATAGTATTTTAAATAATAAACAATTATTGAATTCGGTTTTTGCGATATGCAAAATTATCAAGGTCTCGGTAAGCGTTATATTCAATATGATTTCTTGCAAAGCTGTTCAAGTAAAACGTTTCTATAATTACTATAAACAAGTCTCCGGAAGTCCAACAGTTAAATTAATTACAAATATAAAAGAAACATATTATCGTTAAGATGTTAACGTATTAAAATATTTAATTGTTAAAGTAAACATTACAATTATGAAATGTACATTCATTTGAAAATTGAAGTGTACACTCATTTGAAATGTACACTCATTCAATTTCACGCAACCTAACACAAAATTCAGTTATCTGCTAGCAGATAACTGAGTTATCTGCTAGCAGATAACTGAATTTTGTGTAGGTTGCGTGATTGCGCGATTTAACTGTTAGCTCTTAGCCAATCAAATTGCTTTTACCAACTACAATGTATAATAATTAACAATTATTGGATGAGGTTTTTGTGATATGCGGAATTATCAAGGTCGAGGTAAGCGTTATCAGCCGAGCCGAAGGCGAGGCTGATAACGCTTACCGAGACCTTAATAATTTTGCATATCGCAAAAACCGAATTCAATAATTGTTTTATTATACATTTGAAAATAATAAACATAGTATTTTAATACTATATGATTCAATATGATTTCTGGCAAAGCTGTTCAAGTAAAACGTTTCTATAAACAAGTCTCCGGAAGTCCAACAGTTAAATTAATTACAAATATAAAAGAAACATATTATCGTTAAGATGTTAACGTATTAAAATATTTACTTGTTAAAGTAAACATTACAATTATGAAATGTACATTCATTTGAAAATTGAAATGTACACTCATTTGAAATGTACACTCATTCAATTTCACGCAACCTAACACAAAATTCAGTTATCTGCTAGCAGATAACTGAGTTATCTGCTAGCAGATAACTGAATTTTGTGTAGGTTGCGTGATTGCGCGATTTAACTGTAAGCTCTTAGCCAATCAAATTGCTTTTACCAACTACAATGTATAATAATCATAGTTAAACGTCAATTTGTGGCTTGCAACTTCAGATAAACAGCAGTGGACTTACATTACCTTTTTCCCTAAATCCTTTTGATAGAAACATAATTGGTACTTATTTAAATATATTATCACTGATTTGGTGTAAAATAGTTAATATTTTCTGACCGAAATAATAATTTGAATTGTGCCTACCCCCTGCAAATGGACGTATTTGGCCAAGTTCTCCACTTTACTCCGCTGTTTATCGGCGATCTCATCGACATCCTACAAAAAATGTAAATCATCTCAGACATAATGGTATCAAGAACATTTTAAACAAGTTTCAACTTGGTTTCAAGTAGATCATACCTGTTTAACCATCGACAAGGGAAATCCACAACTTTGTCCAAATTCGGCGCCATTTTGTCATCCCAAGTCGCTTGTTAACAATTGAGCCTTGTTACTCTTCCATCCAAGCCATTTCCATTGCACAAATAACAAATTTAACCCTTTGTTAAGGGTATTAAAATAAAAATACAAATGAAATATGCGAAATGCAGCATTTTATCACCCTGTAAGATCTTGCTCACGAGTCTTTCAAAACATTCCGTACAAATCTCGCGTGACAAAGTAACAGGGACGTGACAGGGGGGGGTGAATTATTTCACGAAGATAGAAGAAGGCTGCGTGAAATAGACTAAAAGCTAAAGACAATCATACAAATGTTTGTTTTATTTCTTGTAGCGACAAATATATACATATTATTATTTATTAATATGAACAAGTCATACAAATTAAATGCTGATTGTTGGTTTAATGGTTTTACGATACTGTGTGGGGCTTTGCTTTCATTTTTCAAGTTTCTACCCCCTCTGTCACGTCCCTGTTGCTAAACCACGCGAGATTTGTACGAAATGTTTTGAAGGACTCGTAAGCAACATTTTACCGGGTGATAAAATGCTGCATTTCGCATATTTCATTTGTATTTTTATTTTAATACCCTTAACAAAGGGTTAAATTTGTTATTGGTGCAATGGATATGGCGTGAATGGAAGAGTAACAAGGCCGAATTGTTGACAACCGACATGGGATGACAAAATGGCGCCGAATTTGGACAAAGTTGTGGATTTACCTTGTCGATGGTTAAACAGGTATGATCTACTTGAAACCAAGTTGAAACTTGTTTAAATGTTCTTGATACCATTATGTCTGAGATGATTTACATTTTTTGTAGGATATCGACGAGATCGCCGATAAACAGCGGAGTAAAGTGGAGAACTTGGCCAAATACGTCCATTTGCAGGAGGTAGGCACATTTCAAATTATTATTTCGGTC
>CACRXK020015496.1:0-12163 GCA_902702795.2 Paramuricea clavata
GTTGGAAAAAAAATGAAATTTTTTTCAAAATTCCGAGGTTGGATAAAAAAATGAAAACATTTTCAAAATTCCGAGGTTGGAAAAAAAAATGAAATTTTTTTCAAAATTCCGAGTTTGGAAAATAAAAAATGAAAATTTTTCAAAATTTCGAGGTTTGAAAAAAAAAATGAAATTTCTTTCAAAATTCCGAGGTTGGAAAAAAAAATGAAATTTTTTTCAAAATCCCGAGGTTGGAAAAAAAAATGAAAATTTTTTCAAAATTCCGAGGTTGGAAAAAGAAATAAAATTTGTTTCAAAATTCCGAGGTTGGAAAAAAAATGAAAATTTTTTCAAAATTCCGAGGTTGGAAAAAAAAAATGAAAATTTTTCAAATTTCCGAGGTTGGAAAAAAAAATGAAAATTTTTTCAAAATTCCGAGGTTGGAAGAAAAAATGAATTTTTTTTCAAAATTCCGAGGTTGGAAAAAAAAAATGAAAATTTTTTCAAAATTCCGAGGTTTGAAAAAAAAAATGAAATTTTTTTCAAAATTTCGAGGTTGGAAAAAAAAATGTAACTTTTTTCAAAATTGCGAGGTTGGAAAAAAAAATAAATGTTTTTCAAAATTTCGAGGTTGGAAAAAAAAATGAAATTTTTTTCAAAATTTCGAGGTTTGAATAAAAAATTATTTCAAAATTCCGAGGTTGGAAAAAAAAATGAAAATTTTTTCAAAATTCCGAGGTTTGAAAAAAAAAATGAAAATTTTTTCAAAATTGCGAAGTTGGAAAAAAAAATGAAACGTTTTTCAAAATTGAGAGAGGTTGGAAAAAAAATGAAATTTTTTTCAAAATTTTGAGGTTGGAAAAAAAAAATGAAATTTTTTCAAAATTCCGAGGTTGGAAAAAAAATAAAATTTTTTCAAAATTCCGAGGTTGGAAAAAAAAATGAAAATTTTTTCAAAATTCCGAAGTTGGAAAAAAAATGAAAATTTTTCAAAACTCCGAGGTTGGAAAAAAAAATGAATATTTTTTCAAAATTCCGAGATTGGTAAAAAAAAAATGAAATTTTTTTCAAAATTGCGAGGTTGGAAAAAAAAATGAAAATTTTTTCAAAATTCCGAGGTTGGAAAAAAAAATGAAAATTTTTTCAAAATTCCGAGGTTGGAAAAAAAAAATGAAAATTTTTTCAAAATTCCGAGGTTTGAAAAAAAAAATGAAAATTTTTTCAAAATCCGAGATTGGGAAAAAAAAGTGGGCCAACCATTTACACAATGATCTCCCCGAGAAACAGAACCTGATCTTCCCCCAGGCTCTTAACTTCGTTAACTGACTTGGAAGAACTTGGCTTGCTCTGACAAACTGTTTGGTAGTGGCCTTTTTCTTACATTTATTACAGGTAACTGACCTTGCTGGACAAACTTTACGGTCATGCTTCTCGTGGCCACACCAATTACATTTATCCCCTGATTTCTTAAGTGGTGTATGGGGACCCTTAGTTTCCTGGGGACGAGGATTTTGCTTGTGATATCTCCCCTTGGTTTGGGCCCCATTTCGGACATAATAAACATCACTAGACTTTGTGGCATCCCCTCTCACTACATCTCTGTTATGTTTTCGTTCCTCTGCTTGATGGGCAATCTGCACTGCTTCTTGCAACGCCAGTTTTGGCTTAGACTGGAGGCGGTCTGAGAGTGAATCGTCTACAACCCCTACAATAATTCTAATCAATTCGTTTCTTAATGTTCCATACTCACAATCTGCTGCAATTTTGTAGAGATCCTGGATGAATGTATCCACTGGCTCCCCAGTGCGTTGAACCCTTCGGTTGAAGCGAGCACGCTCAACAAGTACGTTTCTTCTGTCAGAAAAGTGATTCTCGAGTGCTGACTTGACTTCTTCGTACGAAGCTTTGTCCTCGTCAATTTGTAGCGTTTTCAAGATATCATCAGCGCATTCACCCATCGCATACAGTAATGTAGATACTTGTTCAGCATCCGATTTATTATTAAGCCCCGAGGAAATTCTGTAGCGTTCAAGCCGGCGTATCCACTTCGGCCACAAGTCGCCTTGTTTTGGGCCATTTCCCCCATCGAATTTCTCAGAAATCGGGATATTTTATACTTGGGACATATTCCCTGTTGTATCGTCTGCCATTTTACTATTTTTCACCGCTGCCACCATGTAGTAACGTGCCAAAACAGAAGATAAACGAGCCCAGTGTAAGATACAAAATATATTGTCTAAACTAAATACAAGATGGCGGAACATTCTTTTATACATACCCCAACATGCGTTGGGGTCGTCAATGTACAGGGGTCCGGGTACCGTACTCTACATTAGCCGCGGCCTTAGAAAAAATTATGCTCGCAAAAACTTTTCGCGCCAAGTGTAAACTGGATGTTATATACCGCACATTTGAATGCTATACCTATCAAGTATCTTTTTGGCAGACGGCAGGTGCCAAACGGAATCATCCAGCATTACAATGTCATTGTCATTGACATAATATTGTCATTTAATACTTTGGTATACGCTTTTTTTCGCCTTATAACATAGTCTCATTCACAAACTCATCCACTATTGTTCTGTCCGCAGTTTTAGCACACAGCCACACGTCACATTCCACAACGGGAAAACCACTTCTAATCATCTACAATCTGACAAGAAGAATATATTTTCGACATGGCAAACCGTATACGACGCCACCATGTATTTAATCATTGCCTTGACCGAGTTAAAGATTAGGCACGAAAAGTACGATCCGTAAAGCCATTTCACAGTTCGTACGGACCGTACGATCCGTACGGATCGACAAACTTTCCTGCCCTGACTTGAACACAACATCACCCATTGACGCTTTTTACGGATTGACAAACTAGGTTCACGATCCGTAAATCATGTTCACGAACCGTACGGTTCGCACGGTCCGTAAAGCCATTTCACAGTTCGTACGGACCGTACGATCCGTACGGATGGACAAACTTTTATGCCCTCACTTCAACACAACATCGCCATCGACAAAGTAGGTTCACGATCCGTAAATCATGTTCACGAACCGTACGGTTCGTACGGTCCGTAAAGCCATTTCACAGTTCGTACTGACCGTACGATCCGTACGGATCGACAAACTTTTATGCCCTGACTTCAACACAACATCGCTATCGACAAAGTAGGTTCACGATCCGTAAATCATCTTCACGAACAGTACGGATCGTACGGTCCGTAAAGCCATTTCACAGTTCGTACGGACCGTACGATCCGTACGGATCGACAAACTTTTATGCCCTGACTTAAACACAACATCGCCATCGACAAAGTAGGTTCACGATCCGTAAATCATGTTCACGAACCGTACAGTTCGTACGGTCCGTAAAGCCATTTTACAGTTCGTACGGACCGTACGATCTGTACGGATCGACAAACTTTTATGCCCTGACTTAAACACAACATCGCCATCGACAAAGTAGGTTCACGATCCGTAAATCATGTTTACGAACCGTACGGTTCGTACGTTCATTTTACAGTTCGTACGGACCGTACGATCTGTACGGATGGACAAACTTTTATGCCCTCACTTCAACACAACATCGCTATCGACAAAGTAGGTTCACGATCCGTAAACTCATGTTCACGAACCGTACGGTTCGTACGGTCCGTAAAGCCATTTCACAGTTCGTACGGACCGTACGATCCGTACGGATCGACAAACTTTTATGCCCTGACTTAAACACAACATCGCCATCGACAAAGTAGGTTCACGATCCGTAAATCATGTTCACGAACCGTACGGTTCGTACGGTTCGTAAAGCCATTTTACAGTTCGTACGGACCGTACGATCTGTACGGATCGACAAACTTTTATGCCCTGACTTAAACACAACATCGCTATCGACAAAGTAGGTTCACGATCCGTAAACTCATCTTCACGAACCGTACGGTTCGTACGGTCCGTAAAGCCATTTCACAGTTCGTACGGACCGTACGATCCGTACGGATGGACAAACTTTTATGCCCTCACTTCAACACAACATCGCTATCGACAAAGTAGGTTCACGATCCGTAAATCATCTTCACGAACAGTACGGATCGTACGGTCCGTAAAGCCATTTCACAGTTCGTACGGACCGTACGATCCGTACGGATCGACAAACTTTTATGCCCTGACTTAAACACAACATCGCCATCGACAAAGTAGGTTCACGATCCGTAAATCATGTTCACGAACCGTACAGTTCGTACGGTCCGTAAAGCCATTTTACAGTTCGTACGGACCGTACGATCTGTACGGATCGACAAACTTTTATGCCCTGACTTAAACACAACATCGCCATCGACAAAGTAGGTTCACGATCCGTAAATCATGTTCACGAACCGTACGGTTCGTACGTTCATTTTACAGTTCGTACGGACCGTACGATCTGTACGGATCGACAAACTTTTATGCCCTGACTTAAACACAACATCGCTATCGACAAAGTAGGTTCACGATCCGTAAACTCATCTTCACGAACCGTACGGTTCGTACGGTGCGTCAAGCCATTTCACAGTTCGTACGATCCGTACGAATCGACAAACGTTTATGCCCTCACTTCAACACAACATCGCTATCGACAAAGTAGGTTTACGATCCGTAAATCATCTTCACGAACCGTACGGATCGTACGGTCCGTAAAGCCATTTTACAGTTCGTGCGGACCGTACGGATTGTGTTCAATGTTTTACCATCTTTACGATCCGTATACGTTCGACAGTATTGGACAACCATCATATATACATTAGAAGAAGATTATAAAATAATGAATAAAATTCAGACTATTTTTTCCCATAGATGACAATCATGAGTACATATTCTTTTTCTCAAACAGAATATTTTCTTTAAGTTCAAGTATTTTATAACAGACAACGCATCATTCAGACCTACTTGTACACAATTTTGGAAAAATTTCGGTGATTTTTTTACTTTTAGCTGAATTGTTACGTAAGATTGACATACTCACTAGATGTTAAACCCAATTCAAGCATTTTATTTATGTTGATATATGCACTTACCAATCGCAAACTTGCACTAGAATTTACTGCAAACTTCCATGTCTGATTTTGGGATTATGTGAGATGAGCTCAAGTAAATCTGGTCGCACATGCGCAAAATATCAATCTACTTTTACGTTCTGATTATAGACACGTTACACCACACGTTACACCACACGTTACATAATAATCTGTAGTAAAACCAGAGGCGTAGCCTGGGCTGGGGTAGGGGGGCCCGGCTCCCCCTGGCAAACTTTTGGGCCACCCCTGGCAAAATTTTTGGGCTCCCCATAAAATGTTTTGTACTAGTAAGGGTACCTGCAAGGTAGGGATTGCTGCGGGCATCAAGAGCAAATAGAACTAAAAATAGTTCAAATTACATAAAGCATGCAGTTATTACTCGCAGCGAGCCGACGACTTGTGAGCACTGTGGTCGGAGCTTAAGGAATACGGAAACGATTTATGCCATGAGTGCATGTCCGAGAAAAAGCAATGCATTTGTTGCCAAGACCATGCACGGGCTCAAGAGCACTCACAGATTACATGCAGATAGGCGTGTTAATATTTATGGAAGTAATATTCACTAAATCATAAGCAAGAATATATAATATTTTCAAGATGAAGTGGAATTTGTTGAATTTAATACGCGCTGCTCTAGTACGCGTATGTTTTTGCTATCTGATTTCATATTATTAAGTCTAATACTGCTAGGCGCATTTACCACATTGTATAGACAGTATTAAACTAAGAAACCAAAATTTTATAATAAATTAAAATATGGAACTTACAGTGGTCAAAGTCCATTGAGTGAACAACCAGGGCCGTAGCAACCGGGGGGGCTGGGGGGGCTGCAGCCCCCCCCCCCCAATAATTTGCTAATAATCATTCTTTTTTCAAAGTCATGCAAACTTTATCATTTAATCTGTGACAAACTGCAAAGAATGAAGATATTACTCATACTCCAGATCGTTCCTCGCGTAGAAATTTTAGCTGAATTTCTGTCGCGCATTTTCAAGAAAATCCCACAAAATCTGCACATTTTTGATGAACTAATAATTTATTTTGTCTTTTGCGTGTTGGGTCTTGCGAAAGAAAACTCTGAAAATGCCATTTCAGACCATCTAGAGACTCCAGATTTTCGAAATTTTCTCAAATGTTCTGCCTTCATTTCCGCGCAACTGCCATTTACGACGAAAATTCCCGCCGCGCATTTATAATACTACAGTCTGGCCCATACTTTCCTGTAAATTTCGACATACTAAAACGCTGTTTTCTGACTATCAGAATTCTGTTAAATCTTCCCCCAAAGTCCAGGAAATGGCATTTTAGAGACTCTAAATTTAAAAATTTCCTCGGGCCTTCGGCCCTCGCTTTCAGCCCCCCCAAATCGAAAAGAGCTTCCTACGGCCCTGACAACGCACAAAGTGCAGTCACGTTATTTTATACACTAACTAGAAAATACATGCATGCACAAACCCTCGCCTTGCTGACAAACAGACAAAACCATTGTATTTTCCGAACATGAAGTATCTGAAGTAGTTGTCATGGTAACACGATAATTTTTTAAGAATATTCTTACAAATGAAAAATCGCCTAAAAAATATCACTTTTAAATTTTAATTACAAAAGTATTAATTCCCCAACATATATATGTTAGGTATGTTATTATACGTAATATAAGCCTCAATTTAAGGTAAAATTCAACCACAAACGCTTCGCAAAACGTTTTAAAGTCACTAGTGTTCTTTATAAAACTAAACTGCCTTTTAAAACGGCTTTATCGATAAACTGCAATAAAATGACTTAAAATTCTCGCTTGCAAATAACTCTGCTTTCTTTTTTCTGCTTTCTTTTAAAAAAGGGAATCAATATTACTAAAGATACACTGAAATAATATGCTGTCTTGCTTAGTTGTTTCATATATGCAAAGGCCGTCGGGTTTTAAATTAAATCCATTATAAAATCAATATTTAAAACAAACTTACCTTCGTTAACGTCGGCTCACTTCTTTTAGCAGATTCTTTCGCCCTTTCTTTCTTGAAATTTACAAAATCTTGCAAAAATGCGAGCGAAAATGAAATATATTTGTGATATTTGCAAGAAATTTATCAATCATCAAATCACAGAATGGGAAGTTATACCTTCCTATTCTGTGATCAAATCAAGAAATGTTTGCTATTTCGCTGTCGTCATGCAGTCGTTATAATGCAAACTTTAAATTGGACCAATCAGTTTTCGCTATTCATGACAGTCCGCCACATATTTTGAGATCAGTGAGGATGACCACCCACCGAAACATCGTTGGTGAGCCACGCCCGCGATATTTGATGATCTTTAGACTCCGCTAATGCTTTCGTTTCCCCGGGTGTAAATAGCCGGGGGGAATTAGTACCCTCGTACGGCGCTTCGCGCCGTCAGCTCGGGGATTAAATCATGGCCTTTACAGGGCTTAAAACTTTACTAAACCTTACGCTGAGTGCCTGAGTCAAAATAATTTACAAGTCGAAGCAAGCAAAGCAATTAACAATTATTCGCCAAAGGCGAGGTGATTATCGACATTATCGGGGAATATTCGCCTAGACGAAGTCGAGGTGAATTAGAATATTTCCCGATAATCACCGAGCCTGAGGCGAATAATTGTTTTAGTATTTTTGCACAAGTTTTTTTGTGTTTTTCTTGTCTGAATTCATTTTAATTTCGTTTATTTCTTTATCACTAACTTCAACAAAATGGCTAGCCGCCATTTTGAAAATTTCGATTTTGTAATATAACAGATTAATACATCAAATTTGACCAATCACCTTGTAGGATTTGTTATTTTTATTTGTGCAAAAATACTAACAAACGATATCCTTCAAATACGCCTCAAACATTGTATGTCGTACTTTTTTTGCGTTTTGCGCATAGCAAGCGCACAAGACCACAATACAATGCGCTAAATAAAATTTACTTCAAAATCCCCTCTCTGCACATATTAGAATGCTGCTTCGCTCGCTCGCTTCAAGCTCGTTCGCTACGCAGCAATAAAAAAAATCCTTGATTATATAGCTTCAAGTCGAGACCCGTCGGAAAATTGTCAATGTTGTCGGAATCTTTGTGGTGAAGCATCGGAAAAAGTGATACGGCAATCGGGAAAATTGCTATGAAAGCAATTGTCATGTCCGGAAAGGTTTTTTTTACCAAAAGAAGGTGTCGACGAGGGGAGTGGTGGTCGAAGAGATTTAAAATGTTGTGGTCTGAAAATGTTTTTGGCCCCACCTGGGTTTTTGCTGCCCCCCCCTGACCAAAAATCCTGGCTGCGCCTCTGAGTAAAACATATAGAGATACGACACGTTACACACGTTACACCAATTGTTATTAAAAATAAATATATATATTTATTTTTAAAAACAATTGGTGTAACGTGTGTAACGTGTCATATTTCTATATATTTTAGTATAGATTATTATGTAAAGTAGGTGTAATGTGTAGTGTAACGTGTATGTAACGTGTGTGTAACGTGTCAGCGTTTGCTTAATGAAGCCAACTAGTGCATAAAATTTACATGAACTAATCAATTTAGAGTAGTTGGTGAACATCCCACAAGCCGACAACAGCACATACTGCGGTATAAATGACAAAGTTTTCTCATTTTTCGTCATATGGCTAGGCTGAGGAACTCTCCTATAATGATTCCCTCCTGAGGAAATGATGGCTAATTGAGCTTGAAAGGACGTAAGAGTAGTTAAAACACTACATTAGATTTTTATGGCTTATTGGATGTGTTGTTACTATATCGCAAAGTATTTTAATAAATCGTGTTTAGCCTACAACTTGTCTATTTTCCCAAAGATTTTTTTCTAGTAAGTAAATGATAGTAAAAATTAAATTCGTTAGAAAAGCTTCTTTATTTTGCCCGGTCCACCCCCCGCGCGCAGCCTCCTTGCAGAATTTCTACATTTTGGGGGACAAAAAACTTTCGGTTAATTGATTGAAATATATCAATCTCATGTCATCTTGATCGCTAGATTTTGGCAAAATTTCAAATTTTGGACAGCTAACCCCCAGACAGCTCCATCTCAGACAATCGCGTGCAAAAATAATGAGACTTTTTGGCCATTTTAAAGTACGTCGGCCTCCCCCCTGCCCCCATGATCAATGTTGGAAAAAGTGGGTTGAATTTTCTCTTTTCAGTCATCCACACAACATTGAATTGGGGGTGAGGGGGGCACTTATGCGGTTGTCTCAATAATTTTTGCTCCTGATTGTAGTACCCTAGGTACCCTAATCTCATTGTATTCTGATCAGTGATTTTGATATACTATAATATCGCAGGCTCGGGGAACGAGATTGAGTGAATTCCAATCTAGCGCATTTTGACACAAGCGTTTCCCACATTTCGTAGTCAATTTGTAAAAGTTCCGGATTTTTAAAGGTTTTTATATGATATTCAATCACATTTTTTTTATTCCACCGATATAAGTTAAAGAATGAGCGATTCTGGGGAAGATTGGGATTCAGAAATAAGCTCTGGCGTTTCAAAAACTGTGCATTGGATGACCGGTGAATCTAACTCCATTGCGAATTCGCAAAATTCTGGATTTTCTACTCCTGAAATACGGTTTGGTCGTGGAAGGGGAAGAGCTAAGGGTCCTTCAGACAATTGGCGAACAACCAATGGATCAAACAGTTCTGCCTGGCACAGTTCCGAGCGCAACCAGGATTTGGGTAATGCCTGGCCAAGGAAACCAAGAGGGGGGTTTGATTCAAGGTTTTCAGCTAGGGATGAACAGCTAGAACAGTCCAGGGGATTTGAATCTGGGGAGTGTGGGGATGGAATATCAGGTGCACGTTGGGATGGTGGGGGAGCTTTGAAGATGGAAGTATCGAGTCGAGATGTGGGCAAGATTATTGGTAAGGTCCATCAACAAATAGATTCCGTCCACTGATTGCGGCCTTATTCTGCAATTGCTTCAACCCCTTTGCGGACCAATCCAATGAACTTTTAGCCAGAAAAGGAAGTTTTTATCCTGATTATTTTGTACTTGTGGATTCAAGGCTGACCCCTTCCCCCCATTGTGGAACAAGTTCGCCATTGGTGGACGAAATCTCTTTGTCGACAGCCCCTAAGTTGAACCAAAGCCATAGTTCTGTGGCCAGTCGTTAATTCAAAAGCAGCTTAGCTTTAGCCCCATACAGACAACAATATTTTCCCTGTCAAGTTTTCCTTTACAAGATTTATTTGCTTGCGTTATGGCAAAAATTGACAATTTTTTCTTGCCAACCTGTACCAAACATTATGGCGTGACATGAGCGATATTCAGGCCATAACATACAACTTGTGTATCTCAATTGTGACGTTCTGAAGTGATACATTGAGTGAGACATGAGCAATCTAATGAGTGTGACAGTCAATCAGTGATAGTTGCCATGTCTGAAACGTGACATTTTCATGTAAGACACAGTACACGAAATAACGGCCGGTCAACAGACAATGTCCGGCCAGAATGCGGAGTTGTCCGGTCAAATCCTTACCTTGCCGGTCATTTTGACCGGTCACTTTCGGTACAAAAGAACAAACTAATCTTCATTTTATAATAATAATCAAACTAAAGTGGTCAAGTACAGTATTATAATTAAGAACCATAACATGCATGTTGTCGAATATTGTGCAGGAAAACAACTCAATGTACACCAGTTTTCGCACGCAGTACGTCACAAAGCCCATGGGCCATGACCATGCCTTTGGCTTAAGAGCTAAGGCCATGTTTTTAGCACAGTACAAGCTGTTTTATGTGTTTTATGTGAAGGAATTTTTAATTACTGATTACAGTAAGGCTTTTTGTACTGCTATACTGCGAAAATGGTCACATTTTTAGGGGTATACTTTACTAGGCTTTGTTTTAAGCTGAATAATTTGACCGGCCAGAATTTCGGTATGTCCGAGGTAAAATTGAGTTGGCCGGTCACCTTGACCGCCGACCCTCCACCTGTTATTTCGCGCCCTGAAGACATGAGCAATAACAAGTGTGACAATCACACGGTGATAATCAGCGTGTCTGAAACGTGACTTTTTCAACGAAATTCACTGATGCTGGGCCATATATTTGTCAGGGGCTTAATGTATTTTGCGAAACGAAACTTTGCGAAACGAAACTTTGCGAAACGAAACTTTGCGAAACTGTATTTTGCGAAACTGTATTTTGCGAAACTGCATTTTGCGAAACTGTATTTTGCGAAACTGTATTTTGCGAAACTGTATTTTGTCATGATTCTGCTAGTAGAGTTGGCAAACATTTGTTTATAAAGACTGAAAATAAATCAAAGACAAAGTGCAGTATGTTGCTTTGAATGCTTTCACATGGAACTTTATACATGTACATATAAAATGGTGTGGATTGATTTTGAAAGAAAATATAGCGACATCACCATACAGATTATAAATAACACTAGAGAGTAGAGGGGGCATCGTAATCTTAATTCAGTCAAAGAAAGGGAACGTGTCTATTCAGTATTGGGGGTCAAAAAATTAAAATGCTAAAATATAAGAGAGAGTTTGAGCCAATATGTCTATTGTAAATTCTTGTTTATGGTAGTTAACTGAGTTCTGTTTTGTTTTTTACCAAGCATTTTTACCACAATTTTGTTTATAACACATTTCAAACAGTGTTCCAAATAATGCTGATGTCAGTACTTTTGATATTTTCAAGAGAAATGAATTGTTTGAATTAAAAATTTGGGGGGAATGTTTGTAATGACATTCAAAGCATATAAAACACCCAGTTTTGTGACTCTTGTTTTAAATTTTTCTGGTTTCAAGTGCAACCCAAGACTTGTGTGGTGTTTATTCGTGATTTCAATTTCCCCACTGCCCCCCATTACCGCGCTCCCAAATTTCACCCGATTCCCCCTCTATCGTTATTTATAATCTCTATGGACACCACAGCCATGACGTATAGATCAGTGAACAACAGAAACGTTTGATGTTGTGAAAATGGCGAAATTGCAACTACATCAAATGTTTCTGAATTCTGTTGCTCACTGATTTATACGTCATGACTGTGGTGTCCATGGAGATTATAAATAACGGTAGAGGGAGCATCGAGGGTGAAATTTGAGAGCGCGGTAATGGCGGGGGGGATTGAAATCACGAATAAACACCACACAACTCTTGGGTTGCA
>CACRXK020015497.1:0-12161 GCA_902702795.2 Paramuricea clavata
GAATATGCCAGTAATGTCCGGTCGCCATATACCATCAAACACAAATCATTAATTGAAAATATTCAGCGGCGAGCGACGAAGTTTATACTGAATTACCCGAACGAAATGTCCTATACAGAGAGGCTAATTAAAACAAACATCCTTCCATTAGAATTCCGCCGAGGGGCGAGAGATCTCCGACCTGTTGCTAGTTTTCAAATCAAAAACCGGACTAATATCTATGGATGTCAATAACTATTTATGCACCTTCGAACCAGGCTATAAATCACGACGCAATTACGACGAAAACAATTTCAACTTCCTGATTAATCACAAACAGGACTACTTTAGGAACTCTTTTTTTATAAGATCAGCCAACCTGTGGAACAGTCTTTCATCAGAACTGAAATCTCTATTAATTAACTCTAGTATATCCATATTTAGAGCCAGGCTACGCGAGTTCTATAATGCTAAATTACCATCATATAGTCCTCCTGGCTGCATCTAAGTAAATTTAATATTATATAATATAGTTGTTTGTTTAATCATATACTAGTATTGATAGGGGTAAAGTGTCAATTGGGATGCAAGTCCTGTTCTTTTCTCCAGTCACGTCTATGTTTAGTGTGTTATCTTGTAAGAATGTTGTGTTAGTGTTGCTTGTTTGCTAGTATACATTTTTTGTATATATCTATATAAAGGTGACGAAATTATTAAATTAAATTAAAAGTGTATATTTGTGTGATATGTTATATATGCTTTATTCTAATAAAATGTTATTCACACTAAGCATTCCAATTCTTTGTTTTTTATCCAGAGACGTCATGTACGCTACAGCGTACCTATTTTTAAAATTGCTGTTATTGCTGTGCAGTTTATAATCAGAAATCATTTAAACTCTTTATAATAAATTATTTGGGATGGGAGGTAGGCTTACCCTTGCCCTCCCCAGTGTCTACTACTGTGTGCATATAGTTACATGTACAATTTGTGAATCGTAATTTCTACAACTTACAGATCTAATTCGTAGTACAATCAAACTGTACAGATCAACCCACTGAGTTGCAGCACTCAGCCGTTGAAGAGTAAAATTCTCACTAGACACTGGAATAAAATAGTATCGGCACATCTCGTGGGCGCACTGCCACTTAAGCAGGTTCCCTATAGTAGCACGCTTTTGTTAACATTGTTTGCTATTATGCTTGTGATGTTACTCTGAGTGTATATCCAGACCGGGCAAGCTTAAAAAGTATGCCTGGCCACGGTGGGAAACGAACCTACGACCTTTGGAATACTAGCCCAATGCTCTGCCAACTGAGCTACGCGCGCTCAGGTCGGTTCGAGTACGTGGACAGGCATATTTCCCAAGCTTGCCCGGTGTGGATATACACTCAGAGTAACATCACAAGCATCATATTCACCTGAGTACATTGCACTAACACAGAAAAAGTCATTGTTTGCTATTAATAGCCAAAGTTCATTACTTTAATACGCTGTCCAAGTACCGCGTGTTCCTTAGGTCCCAAGATATATATCACCCCCACCAGGACACCTTCATTCAAACATGCAAGTTCGTATTCTGATTAACATTCTTCTACACTCTGAGTCGCTGACAGGGTTCGAACGATGTCTTTGGGTTTGGGAACAAAAATTCAAGGCCTTGAATATCTTTGAATATGTAAAGAAGTACTTGAAAGTCCTTAAATTCTACGTCTTGCTTTAGTTTATGAGTATTTTTTGAAATTGTTTGACATTCACGGACATTTTATTGAATTGATTTTGCATGTTTATACTGTATATCCGACAAAGCTGTTTGAAATTCATTAAAGTTGCGTTTTGAACAATTCAACGTCGTATTTTACTGATTTATAACGCCTTCTGTCCAGTATGTAGTGCTTGAATTTGTTGATACATGGCCTTGAATCGTCTTAAAAAGTCCTTGAATTTGACTCTTTCTGACATATACGAACCCTGCTCTGAAACACTCTGTTTAAAATTCCTCATGATTAAACCTTCTGGTTGGCCAAGAAATAATCCTATTTGGTTTGAATTATTATTCCTGGTTAATTTACCATGTTATTTTAAGTTTTTCTGGTTATTTTAAATTATTGCGTAGTTAATTTGACCAGGACGTCTTAGTTAAATTAACCACACCTGGTTAAATTTTGATGACCTAGGGACTTCCGGTCCTAAAATCGGGAAGAATTAAGAATCGATATTTTTTACATTTTTCGGTTAGTTGCATCATAGACAATCCAAAAGACATGTCTTTTGGATTGTCTATGGTTGCATCCTTCGACGAACATCTTGATTGTATGTATGACTTTTAACCAACATTTTGCAAAGGTACTGACACAATTGTTTTTCCCCCGTTAGAGAGTGGACAGAAAATGGCCAGTTGTGGGTACAGCAAGTGTCAAGTACACCGGCAACAAGACTTGATGTTGTGAATTTGCAGGTGAAAAGATGATTGTATATATTAGTAATTTGTATTACTGAGTAACAGAATAGTTTTCAGACTTCTACCATTGCTGATGATGATGTTTTCGCACTGCTTGTGTCCAGCTTGTTTGGAAGTTTCAACGGCTCGCTGACAAGATTGTTGGCTGTAGTTAGTTCCAACAATTTATCATCGTACTGCAATTCAACAACTCGTTAATAAGTTGTGAGTGACTTGTATCTACTTGATGAACTAACAACATTGCTACAACTTGTTGGCAAGCTTGCTACAAGTCTTTTGCGAAGACATCTTGTTGACAAGATGGGCACGTACTAAAACATGGAACATTAAGTCTGAACACCAGGGGCCGGCTGTATAAAACTCTTAATCACTTTTTTAATCACTATTTTGTAGTTAAATAGTGATTAACTCTCAAATAGGCGCTTCTTATTGGATGACGTTTGCACTTAATCATAGTTAACTTTAATCACTTTTTTATGCAACCGGCCCCAGAACATTGCGGAACACCTCCGAAACAGCCGGGTACACCTCCAGAACAGCACGGAACACTACCTCTGGAAAAGTCCTCAACAGCCGGAACAGTACTAAACATAAAACCCAGAACATTGCTGGAACATGACTGGAACAACACCTCTAACATATAAACAAGCTTTCGTTGGTAGGGATGTGGACTTGCTAACAAGTCGATCTCGATCTCGTCATATTTATAAAATATGATATATATATATATAAAATATATATATATATATATATATATATATATATATATATATATATATATATATATATATATATATATATTTATTTATAAAATAACCTTTTAATAGAACGCCTGCGCTGATTGGTTGAAAAGCGAAAAATCCCGTGTTTCTATAACGCTATAGAACTCGGGAATTTTCCACGAACCTCAAAACAACACACTAAAACAAACGTTTCCGCCTGAAATATCGATTAAAAATCTTCGTCAACCTGAAATTTTGTTAAACAAGCAATGGAAAACACTTACTAAACGTTTTTTCGCTTTAAATTTTCTTTAAATCAACTTTTTCAGCGTGTTTTTTCCATAATTTTGCAGTCGGCAAAACTGAAAATTGATGCCGGTATTGTTGCTAGGCAACATTTTCTTGTTATTGTGTAATGAGAATATACTTTTTAAGCGCGTTAAAAATATTGTTTTTGTGTTATTATCACAAGGTTATTTAATAAAGGAAATAGAAAACATTTTTTCCTGTGTTTGTATAGAGTTATAGAAACACTTCTGCTAGTTTGGGAGAACTCGAAATAACGTGGTGGAGAAATTTGTTTGAGCATGCGCGAGCAAAATGAGACACGCAATTGCGTGGAATACACGCAACGCGTGTTTACAAAAAGGCACAATCGTGTAAATATTGCTAAGTGTTTGTACCGAATAAATGACTGTTTTATGTTGAAAATGGACATGATCTAAATTAATCATACATAATTTTTGAGGCCACGGCCTCATGAGGCTACGGCCTGTTTTTAAAATATCTTTATTTCTGTTCCGGTCCAGTTTTTAAAATATCTTTATTTCTGTTCCGGTCATCACCAAAATTACACTAAAGCCGGGCTTGAATACACAACAAATTTTGAATCTCATCAAGTACAAAAATATTTAACGTGTAACCAAAATATGCTCATGAAATCGAAATTAATAGCTAAATTTTCAAACTAGACCCTTCTCGAAGCGGTTTTCATGAAGGAAGTTCACATTTCGGCCTTTGATTCTTGGCAAAAATTTGACCACAACACGTGCGAAGCAACTGGGTCTCAAAGACTCAGCTAAAACATTGTGAGCCCCTATTTTCCTGACGATATGTTTGATACCTACAAACGCCATCAAGTTTTTTCTTTTCATTTAGCTATATTTGAAATTGAGGCCACGGGCTATTTTTGAGAAAATACAGTTCAAAGTCAAGCTATTTTTACATATTTTCAAAATTTGTCAAATTTCGCGAGCTTGTATTTTGAACTTAGACAGCTGAAGTTACATTAAGAAACATAGGATGGAAAATTTGAGGCATATAAAGTTAATTTCAACTTACATTTCATTCTCATATCACGTCTTTCTTCGTTTATGACGGTTTTAAACAAGCCATAGATCGACGTATACGGTATTTACTCCCATGTTCACGTCGCCATATTAACTTCTTCCAATCACTCGATTACAAAACAAATCATCCCAAAACAAAGAATTCATAGTCGACTTTTAAAAGAATAACCGTTAATTTGTAAATCGTTGAATGGAAAGCAAAAAATCGTCAGCTAAAACAGCTTCTTGCTAACTTTCTGCTTTGTTTTGAATGTAAATGCAATGACCTTTGTTTCTGCCCGCGATTTTTGGTCAGCGACGACAAATTTCCCACCTGTTCATCCTGCTTGAATTTTTTTCATAAATTGCAAATTGCTAAAATACTAGAATGCCATTTTACATTTTTACTTTAAAGTGCCTATGACACGAAATTTCACCCAAAGGTTTATGGTTGCATTGTAAAGATCACTCAAAATGACTTGATAATTTCTTTTATAGAATTTCGGTAACTTGCTCCCTTTTCAAGATATTCAACTTTGTTTCATATGCAAATATCAGCGGTGTGACATCACATCACATAATGAGTTTTCAGAAAAGTATAGTTGACGAATACGTATCTAAAAAACTTACAAATTGCCCTTGTTTTCGAAATGTGATTATGCGATGTGATGTCACACCGGTGATATTTGCATATGAAACAAAGTTGAATATCTTGCAAAGGAAGCAAGTTACCAAAATTCTATATAAAAGAAATTATTCAGTCATTTTTGGTGATCTTTACAATGCAATCATAAACATTTGGGGTGAAATTTCGTGTCATAGGCACTTTAATATATTGTATAGAAATCAAGGCATGTTTGATTTGAGCAGTTTTCCAAATTTTTACAACGATGAAAACGCCACAAAAATATTAAATACATAATAATATAACTTATATACAGGGCGAGGTTTGTATTTTGGCGAGGTTTGTATGAGCAGTTTTCTAGCTGCATAGCGTAGAAATTAAAATTGTACTCTATGCTGTTAAAAAACTGCTCATAACAAACCTCGTCAATTGCAAAATTATATATAAGTTATATTATTAAGACGTTTTTGAAGCTGTTTAATAAACTCGTAGTTCGTGTTTTATCACATATAAAACACTCCGCTACGCGTCGTGTTTTATATGTGATAAAACATTCCTACTCGTTTATTAAACAGTACATAAGCCTCAATTTAAGGTAAAATTCAACCACAAACGCTTCGCAAAACGTTTTAAAGTCACTAGTATTCTTTATAAAACTAAACTGCTTTTTAAAATGGCTTTATCGATAAACTTTGAGTTTGCAATAAAATGATTTCAAATTCTCGTTTGCAAGTAACTTTGCTTCTTTTTTATTTAAAAAATTCAATATCATAAAAAGGAATCAATATTAAAGATACACTGAAATTATATGCTGCCTTAACAAGTTTTAATAGTTGTTTCATATACGCAAAGGCCGTCGGGTTTTAAAGCCATTATAAAATCAATAATTAAAACAAACTTACCTTCGTTAACGTCGGCTCCCTTCTTTTAGCCGATTCTTTTGCAGTTTCTTTTTGAGAGAGCTTTTGAAATTTACAAAACATTGCCAAAAATGGGAGCAAAAATGAAATATATTTGCAAGAAATTTAATTTATCATTCATCAAATCAAGAAATGTTTGCTATTTCGCTGTCGTCATGCAGTCGTTATAATGCAAACTTTAAATTGGACCAATCAGTGTCCGCTATTCATGACAGTCCGCCATATTTTTTAGATTAGTGAGGATGACCATGCACCCACACAACACCCTACCATCGTTGGTGACCCACGCCCGCGATATTTGATGAACTTTAGACTTCGCTAATGCTTTCGTTTCCCCGGGTGTAAATAGCCGGGGGGAATTAGTACCCTCTAACGGCGCTTCGCGCCGTCGGCTCGGGGATAATAATAATCTTTATTCAGGTAGCCAATATCACCCGAAGGTGATTTACAATTGGGTCCTGTATTTACCTAATTAGAAATAAGTTACGAATTTGCTTAAAATATATATACAGTTAACAGAGTATTTACGGAATAGCGAGTTACATACAATAATAAGTTATTTACAAAGCCTTCTCTTAAAAATAGCAAGATTTGGTGCTTCACGGATGGTCACATCGAGAGTGTTCAATCATCTACTGATTTATTTATTGTTGTCCATTGACCCCAGTTTGTTCTAGATTTAGATTTACGGATGTCCTTATTATGTCTGGTATTATAATTATGAAAATCCTTACTCTGCCTATGGCCCTATAATCAAATTTATGTAAAAACATATTAGTTACACATTTGTACATAAAGATAACACGATGTTGTGCTCTCCGAACTTCTAATGGTTTCCTTGCCAGTTGCCTCAGTGCGTCAGTACCAGAGTGATAAGGTGGTAGGTCAAGAATAATTCGGGCAGTTTTATTCTGTAAAACCTGCAAGTCTGCCATAAGTGAAGAATTTCGTCATCTCCCCAGATTATATCACCATAATCTAACACTGGTAAAATCAAACTATTGTAGAACATGATCCTCGCATATTGTGGCAGCAAATGTTTGATACGCCTGAGTAGTCCTAACTTTTTGTTGTTTTTACTTCTAATGTGATCTACATGGTCCTCCCATGAAAGGTGATTGTTAATTTTAATTCCCAGATAGTTAAATGTTTCAACTTCGTTGTAGATTGAAATTTCGAGTCTGATTTTACAAATTTATCAGACCTAACAAGGAGCATGCCGTTGCCGAAAATGCAACTGTAGGCCCTCTGGCAGTTTCGATTCCTTCAACAAATTGTTATATCGGGCTCAAAATCCAGACGTTTTCGTAGTCCAACGGAAAATTACCCTTGACACATGGCGCCTGTTTAAACCAGACAGATATTCTTTAAACAGGATCCAACGTATGATGGTCAAAATTGCTATTTAACACATCCACACACGTATTGAGACCATAGAGGAGTTTCGTCTGCATGGTAATGTCGTTCTGCTTCAACCATGCCTGCATGCTATTCTTGCTTGGAAACATATTCAAAAACACCCAGTTACCAAGTTTGACTTGACGATTCTTTCTTTGGGGTCTTTAAAAATTTTGAAAAAAAATATTTTTTTTTAAGAATCTTTTTAAATTTTCAAAATGCTTTCAATTTTCGGAGTATCTATTGTTTTGTATTTTGTATTTACGAAAGCTTAATTTTCAAAATCGAAATTAGTCCGGCCCTTAACACTAATATTCAATCTCCTCCTTTAAGCCGGTTTTCCACTAGGCGTAATTTTGCGCGCGGAGCGGAATTTCCCTTTGTCTTTTCTAATTAGTTCCACCCGAGAAATCACAAGACAAAGAAAAATTCCGCTCCGCGCGCAAAATTCCGCCTAGTGGAAAACCGGTTTTAGTTATAATAGATAGCTTAAGATCTACGACGTTGACGTCCAGCTAGGACGTCAGGGCCAAACAGAGGACTGGGACTAGGACGTCCTAAATAAATAAACTTCCACTTAAGATCCACGACGTCGACATTTAAACTATGAACATTTACATCCTTTTAAAAATGAATTTAAAAGAGACGTGTGAATCCATTACCGTTTGTTATGCTTTTGTATCCACGACGATAAAACTCTTGTTGTGAGGTTGTCAACGTTTGGTGGACGTCGAGCAAATTGAGAGAGACACATGCACAGTTCAAGAACTATTACCAATTTACTTCCGCTTGCCGCCCTAGATATTTGACGTCGTAGATATTCAGATATCAGGGACCTTAAGCATGTACGACGGCAACGCGACGACGACAGCCAAAACAAACTTCTTCAAATAAATTATTGCGAAGAAGAGTTGTTGTGTATTATCCACTACATGTATATATGAATTGAGTTCAGTTTGAAGAGATTAAAACAAAGGCTTTATGGTTAAAAACGCTTCTGCTGAGCAAATTTGTAGTTTCACTTGTCGCGTCTTGACATGTTTGCGTTGTACACGAGACGTGAAAATCTCTGTTTTGCCGTTGTAAAAAGCCCTAACACAACGTCTCTAACTCCCGTGGGGCTTTTAATTATTTATTTCTTTTGTACGAGATCAGGAATATCATTGTGTGAATAGCCGTCGTCGTCGCGTTGCCGTCCTGTTTGCTTAAGGTCGCTATCTACTTATTTAGGACGACGTCCTAGTCCCAGTCCTTTGCTTAACCCTGACGTCCTAGCTGACGTCGACGTCGTAGATCTTAAGTTATCTACTATCAACTTTCAAATACTAACCAAGCGTAACCGTTTCCGTAATTTTCCGAATCAGAAACAACAAATGTGATTTTATATTTGAATTAATCTGTATACATGCAGGTAATTGTTGTCATTTATAGACCCGGAGCGAGGGGGATTCGGCTGTGGAATATTATAGTATCTCACGCTGCATTGCGAAATCATGAATTTGAGTGAAATACCGTAAAAAAAATCACATTATCACGTGGTACAAATGCTGTTTTTTCATCGGACAATTTGAACTTGAGGTATAATATTATACACTTAATGTCTGCTCCCGAGGGAAATAGTTAGTTTTGTTTTCCCGAGAGTCTCAATGTTTCCCGAGACGAAGTCGAGGGAAACATTGAGATTCGAGGGAAAACAAAACTAACTATTTCCCGAGGGAACAGACATTAAGTGTTTTGTTATATAGCGACGAACAAAAATCAACTTCAACAACATTCATATACAACAATTGTTTTTCGTGGCAAAAACTCTATAGAGTAAACGAGTTTAAAATTAAAGAACCTACTTAAACGGTTTCGGCAGCATATCCTGTTTCCTGTTCTGTATTTTTCTTCCCTTTTACATTCTTTATTTGAACACAAACTTGGAAAATCGTAGTTTGTAATTATCGTAGTTGTGCCGCCATTTTGTTTATTTATGTACGTGGCCGGTCGGGGCGGGCAACAATTTTTCACTTGTTGCCCGGCGGGAAACATTGCATTTATCTGAAGTCACGTGACCACAAATCAGCCAATCACGTTTGGTGTTCACGCTAGCTATATAACAATTTAATTTAATTGATGATTCTCTTTGTATTTCCAGGAGCAATTAGACATGCGTCTTCAGCAGAGACAAGCAAGAGAAACTGGTATTTGTCCAGTTAGGCGAGAACTGTACTCTCAATGTTTTGGTAAGCTTACATACTGTGTCTTACTTATTTTATAGAACATTGTAAAATTTATACTGGTATGTAGGTCACATGTGCACACTTGTAAATCGCAGTAAAGAACAGAAAGTCATGTTAGAGAAACTTGAACGTGTGTGACAATTTCTACAAGCCATTTCAGTGACATCAGTGATCATATTTTCTTTCCCAAACTATCATCATAAAATTGGAGTGTTCGCAATAAAGCGGACCTACAGGTATATTTGGTTAACTACGTCTTCTATTTTTTTTCTTGATGGTTTAAGATGAATTAATTCGTCAGGTGACTATTAACTGCGCAGAACGAGGATTACTCCTTTTGAGGTAAAATTAACTGTAAAGTTATTATACAATCTTGGACATAACTAGTTGAGACTATGACTTTCAGTTTATGATAAATTTCATATATAAATCATGTTGTTCTGTTGGCTGGAAAGTTTTCAAAACCAAAGGTTATATGTCCAAAATTGTACGTAATGTGGTTGTTCGTTCGGTTTACATTTTTTCCCGTTATGAAAACTATAGACAGTCAGCAAATTTTTCATGTGACCAAATTTTTCATGTAACCAAATTTTCCATGTGAGGGTGGGGTGAGGGGCGGGAAAACTATTATCCATCCGTTTACGGTTTATTTAACATAATTTGGTTATGTTAAAATCCTTTCGTAACTTTGACGGTATCGATTCGCCATATAGTTCCGCTATTCATTATACAGTTTTTATGATTCTCAATCATCACGTAACACCTAATGACATTACTAACTAGAAATACATGCATGCAGCAATCCCTCGCCTGTATTTTTGAAACATTTATTTGACATGAAGTAAACACCGGAATCGCAGGTTCGATTCCTGCCAGAGGACCAATAATATCATTTTTCGCAACTGGTCCTGGTTAGATCTAATAAATGTATAAAAATTCCACTCGAAATTTCCATCTACAAATAAATCCCTTCGCTAATGCTTTCCAATTCCTTTTCCCGAGTGTGAATAAGCTTAAGTAGTATTTAAAACACGAGAAGGAGTGTTTTATCATATTTAAAACGCGAGGCGCAGCCGAGCGTTTTAGATATGATAAAACGCGAGTTCGAGACAGTGTTTTGAATAGCTTAAAATACGACTACAAAAGAATGCTAATTTAATAGGATGAACAATTATATAATCATACTAATTAGGATGAACAATTATATAAAGAATACTAATGAAGATGAGTTTTATCAGATATAAAGTCACTCCACGTGACATATTATGGCTGACATGATTTGCCACAAAGTTTATGAATTATTAATGAGTATTTTAAGTACTGTTTAATAAACGAGCAGGAGCGTTTTATTAGGTTTAAACGCGACTACAAATTCAATACCGGGTGGCCCCCAAAAAAGTACTCCTGTTTGATTCGTAATAACATCTAAACAAGTATAGCTTTTAAAGAGAAATAACTTGCATCAAATAGAGGAAGGACTAACTTAGACTTTGATATATTACAGTTGTATTTCACTTAAAAATTAACGGAGATATTAATCTTTAAATTCGGGAGGATATTTCTGGATGTGTCTGAAATATGCAAAAATCGGCGTATCAAATATTAATCAAGATTTGCCCGACTGAAACATGCACTATTACCAGTAAATAAATGACACATGACAAATTGTTTATTATGAAACAAAGTATTATTATATCTACAAAATACAAGCAAGATTCATTCGTCCGAAATTCGCGTGTGTTCCTAGCACGAATACGTTTCCTTATTTCATGAGACCACTGCATCGCGAAGGATCGTCATTGGATCGTTAGTAGTTCTGAATTAGGGCATGCTGTCACAACGGAATTGTGAAGCTCTTCTAACTTCTGCAACGTTCTGAAATCTTGTTAAGAACACCCAAACTCTTTTGCCGTTTCTTAATCTTGGCAAGTTCATGGAGTAAACTGAGAATTATAAGAAACACAATCAAACCATACAACTCCATAAGACATAACAATTAAGCAACTCCCCAGAGACATGCAACATTTTTGGAACAAAACGTAACAAAATAGTAGCGTTGATACGGTGATGTGTATTTGCAAAAAACAATATTATTTCCTTCAATAAAGAATATTCATCCTGCTCTAACCGAGAAATAATCTACTCAGTCTGTTTGAACCCATTAAAAACATAAAAAAATTAGGCTATTTAAGAATACGAAAGATTTAAGCGCCTGCCTTCCATGGTCAGTCTTTCATGTACATTTAAGTTTGCAAAGACCTAATATTAAATACTTGCATAATTTCGAACGTTCATATTTCATGAAACAATGAGCTAAGACTTACATGTAAGATGTCTAAATCTACGCCATATCCCTTACAAACCTTAACGATAATTCGCTGAAATACAAGTTAGCCTAATATGTCATTAAACAAACAAACGCTGGAGTTAATATTTGATATGCCGATTTTCGCTAATTTTAGACACATTCCAAAATATGCTCCCCATTTTTAACATTAATAGC